>CM035812.1:41154254-41286754 GCA_020458035.1 Magallana ariakensis
GGGACCATGTAATAAATTTGAAGTAGAAGTAAAGAAAGAATAGGAAAATTGAAGCCCCTTGCCTCCTTCGCGATTTTGGGAATTTCTTGAGTTTTTTTTTTTTTTGCTTTGTCGTTTATTAATTTTGCTTGTCAAGATTCTTTGGGATGAGTCTGACCCCCCCCCCCCACCTAATTAAAAAACGATGCTACGTGCCTGGATCGGCTCATCAACACCTAAGCCAGTTTACAACCGGTTCAACCAAAATTGTACATTACACCTGTCATTAGTAAATATCGCCCCGCAATATGCATCTACTGCCTGTCATTTTTACAGAATTCATAAATTATTAGCAATTATTCTTGTAGGTATTTTTTTAGAACTTTGGCCAGAAACTGAAAAACAAATATTTTATCCTGGTAATTAAGGTCTTCCGTTTCCAACGGAAGACCTTTATATTATTGTGCAGATTAAGATTATTCTTATTTTTCTTTTTTCTTTTTTTTTCTTCCTAGACGCGAACTTTGAGGTTTCATATCTTGCTCATTTCTGAACGATTTTTGCTCAAATTTTCAGGGCTTATAGACTTTACAAAGCACTATCTAAAGCATTTCATAAATTTTAAAAATCCTCTTCCGTTAACGAGTTATTCCCCTTTTTAAAAAATTTAGGGCCTTTCGTTTCCAGACAAAGGCTCCGGGACTATGATAGCAGGGAATGGGAATCCAACGAATTTGAATAACAGAGACATTGAAGTTTTGCACATCGGTTTTTGTTTTTGGATTACTTTCTTTATTTAGAAAAAGGTAGGGGGTCAAAAAACAGGGTTCCAAAAAGTGCGAAAATTTAGACATATTTTCCTTTGTATCTTTTAAACAAAAAATATTTTGTTAAGACATGTAGAATAAAAGTTATGCAGATGTCAATGACTTTCATTTGACACCAATAAAAAAGGGCTGGCCTCTTAAATTAAGGGTTAAGGGCCCTTGAAAGTTTTTGCTAAATAACTAAAAAACGGCTAGGATTTTGATATAGCTGTCGCTGGAAAAGTTGTTTGTTGGGATCCTATAAATGTCGTTACAATGTTATTTTGTTGGTGAGTTGTGTAGTATGAGTGTAAAAAGCTTTACATGTTAACATGTACCTGTGTTTATTTGGCAAGTTAACGAAAGTCATTGTGCGTACAACTGACATTAAGTTACGACAGACAGTATGCCTGTTTAAAAAGGAGGCTTTCATTCATAAGAAAAAAATAATTTTTTTAGGATACATGCTTTTATGTGAGGAGTTTCAGTCATCTTCGTAAATTCTGCACAATCCTAAAAAACGAGAAACAGAAAATATAAACATTCTTTTTCTTTTCTAGTAAATCACACAAACTACCGGAAAAAAATAAATCTATGTGATACATTTTATTTATCATGCTAAGTGCATTTAAAATATATCTGGTATCAGAGCTGTGTGTGTGAACCATTACGTAAGCTATCCCTCGCTTGCGGCCGAGAAAGTCGGTCGCCATGGTCGCGGCTGGACTACCTAGCGGTCAGCGGTTATCTAATACACCGGAGTCACGTCTCTCAATTTATGAGTTCATTTAGCGGAAAACAAAAATTGTTTTAATTTTGATCACACATAGACGTTTATTCTTCTCAAATTGAACTAAATGATAGAGTGTCAATTAAGAAAACGTTCTGTTAATTAATAAAAGAAATGTCATTCTCATCGGAAGTAATATCAGGCATAGATCAATTGTGGGTTTTAAGTATTTGGTAGATTTTAGTCATTATTATACTGCAAACATTTCAAATCTTCCTGGGTTCTGAGCTGTGTGTGTTGTAACTTTACGTAACCTATTCCTCGCCCGCGGCCGAGGAGATCGGCCGCGGGTGCACTACCATTCGGTCAGCGGTTATCTAATACACCAGATTCGCGTCTTTCATGTACTTGTTTTGAGTTTATATAGCCGCAAATACAGGAACTGTTTTAATTTAAAGTTATTAATGTTTTATTTAAAATGTAAATTAAGAAGTCATTCTGAAAATTATAAAATCCGATATTATTCCTAATCCAAAACATCGTCAGACATAAATCAATGGTGGGTTTGTAAGTATAAAATGTTCTAAGAACTGTACTAATAATGTTTTAGATCAACAACAAAAAACCACAAAGATTATCCCTTTAAATGGTGATCATCCCTCGCACGCTCGCACATGGACGAGAAGATCGCGCGCGAGGGGACATCTACATGTACCTTATCACACGTGTATGTTTATTGATATTTTGTACGAACACAAAACTATTTGTTTATTTTATTTTCATTTATATTGGCTTTAGATGAAAGATGAATTTATCTCCCTTATTCAGTTGATTTAGCGTTGATTTAAACGTAAGGGGGAAAAATCTTATAAAAACCTCTCATTAATTGAATAAAAGTAATCTATCAAATCGATTCTAAATATGCAAGGCCGATTGTATAAATAAAAGATTAAATATAATAATATAAGATATTTACCGGCATATGTAAAATTGATATGTGTTTTTAAAACTTAAGATTAATATACTGCATCGTCGGAACCCACGGGTTTTCAATCCGTTACACTGATTTCAAGCAATGTAACAGATGGAAAACCCGTAGGGTCCGACGATGAATCGACTGTAGTTACTCATGATCATTTCCGTTAATTATTGCTTAGACTTTTTACAGACTTTAACACTTTTAAGACAATATTCAAACTTTGCCTGGCCAACGAGACATATATGCACATGGATATATGTATATATACTGGTGTAAGAATTAATATTCGACCAACGCAAAAATTAAATAGTGTAGAAAGTAAAATAAGTTTTCTTAAGAGTTGTACCAAATTTTAGAAGGGTTTACATAGTAAAAAAAATCATTAATTTTCGAAGCGTTCTAGGAAGTTTAAAAACAAATTTATATATGTGCTGCTCCGCCTCCCCCCCCCCCCCCCCAAGTGCTCGAGCTGAATTTTAAAAATTGGCGAACAAAAATCGAAAATTTATATGTGTCGAAAATCAATTTCTGGTGACTCCTTATTTGTTAACGTTCTTCCTAATGTGTTTCACTTTGCAATCTGTGTGTTTATTCGGCCAGTCTGCGTGTTAATTCAATCACCCCGTGCGACCGAAAATCTCGTGTCCCTTTAAGACCGAGAAAATAAGCACCGCCTTCAAATTTACCTGGTCAGTGTAACCCTTGTTAATCAACTAAATCGAGGCCCCAGTTTGGATGTTAGGAAATGATTGGCATTTGTTTACTCGTCCTGTGTATACCATGCCTACCGCTCGCGACGACGGTGCAATAAACGTTTTTCTTTTGATTTGATGCATACCGTGACGATAAATCGCTATCTTTTAGCACTTTAAACAAAAGAAATATTAAAAGATATGAATTAAAAATTTACTCGTACTTGGTTATGTACCACACTAAATGCGCTGATCACCTATAGTCTGTCAAAATCATGTGGTGCCGATTATGTATCCATGAAAGACGTCGTTTATCAATAAAGATGTTTGTGAATAATTGAGAATAAATAATTAAATGAAATCAAATATTGCGTTCACGATTTATATCGTTAGTTATCACATTTCTTTGAGAAATTTCACGAGCTGAAACCGGAAGAGAAACAAGTACAGACAGCTCTGGTGCATGCGCAGCTGGTAGAATTATTGTGCACTTTAATTTCGCAGCTGATCGGAAAAGATTTACAAGCATTGGTTGCAAAGTTGCATTAGTATTTGAGTACGGTGGGGTGATTGTATAATTCACAAAACATCAGGATATATTCTCAGTTAATCCCGACAGAAACTTGTTCAATCAAACGAAAGATTTTGCACATGTCGCACGCGGTTTTTCATGCGTTTATATTCATTTCAACGAAGAACAATTTGTTTTATAAGTACATATAAATACGATATTCTTTTTAAATAAACGGAAAAACTCTTTTGAGAGCACTTTAATACTCCGTGTATATAGACAAGTATACACAAGCGAGCGTGTTTCCCTCGGGGTTTCACACCTCTTTCAATATAGGCTCCACCCCCACCTGAACTTACCTAAGGTAAACTGACCGGTTAAAAACCTCGGCACACAATCCTGGACACAGATAGCCATAAGTAATTTATGGATGCAGATCATCAATTTTTATGTAATTAAAATACACTTGGAAGTGAGCTATCACTGTAGTGGTCAATTGTTGAATATAAGTTTAAAGTTTTAAGTCAAAGAATAATTATTTGTTCTCACGTTTAGAAGTTATGAAATACGTTATTCAATGCAGTCGGTCGCCATAGAAATCATCAGAGTACTGCAAGTGTTGACAGTTTCTTATTTCTTTAAAAGACTTTAGGACATAATTCATTTGACTTACAGACTAGCGACACAGTTGCCTCCCAAAAATGTATGCACTTCTCAAAGTTACAATTAAATGGTATAGATATGACGTCACACAATCTCTTTTGGTTTGGTTTAAATATACAATGTACACAGTGCTCTGAACAAAACGTTGGTTTATGCCTTTCTGTTACTCAAGTAAAAAACTGAACAAAATTGATTACTTTTAGGTTCACACGTCACATGTTAATACCTGTATGCATAAATATATGATTTTTAGCAAATAAATGACATTGTATCTATAAAAAAAATTCCAAAATATTATAACTAAAACATGTATATGTGACATGATAGAAATAATTGTAAACCAGAGGTCTCTCTTCCTGTCACACAAAAGTGACAAAAAGGATTTTTGATTCAGTTGGAGTTCTGCCCCCACCCCTGCCAACATTTTCTGAAATTTACATTTAGAAAATTAAATTGTGGGGTACTGACACCCCCACCCCCACACACTTTCTATATGAGCGCTCAAGGCAAAAAAAAAAATATTGGGATATTTAAAACAAAATCCTATTTGAAAAAAATGAAGTTAGAGATGCATCACAACCTCTACCACTGCCGCGGATTATGATTTTGAAGATTTGTGAATTTCTTTTACTTGCTTGTGAAGATTTCATTCAGATAAATATGCTCATTCTTTCAAAAACAATACTGAGGCCTGTATGGCCAAACATTATACGGATAGTTATCCCTACCACTGAGCACCTCAGTCTCCTATACTAATAGCGCACCCTCAGACGGGAGAAGGCATTTATTGTTTATTTACAATTGGTGTTCTTTTCAATCTCTAATTTTAACACTGCACTTACCATAAACTATTCCATGTTTTAGCGGTAGAGGTTTAAGTATGAATATAGGGAATCAAAATGTTTATGAAACATAACACCTTTTTCAATGCATCAGCGCAGTGGATTTTGTGTTTATTACACTATGATATAGGCATACCAGTAGTTTGAATCCTGTCATCAGTTGTACATGCATGTAAACGTATTTATCGATTTTCTGGTTGGAATAATTAAATACATGTACATATAAGAGATGTGTTTTAAGTTATCATAAATTGATATAACCGTGAAATAAGTTAAAAGGAGAGTTTGACTGGTAGGAAAATAATACTTTGAAAGTGAGCCTCGTTTTATGAACTTACTATTATCATATTGACAATCCAGTTTAATGACAGCCCATCCTTTTCTCCTTACACTCAGGTCGGATAGGTATCAATAAGAGGTCACCTTTCTATGACCTTTAAATTTGCATACAATCTAAATATATACCCCTAGCTTATCACAGACATGCCTTTATCTGTTTTATGAGAAGTGTAACTCTTCAATACTATGCAGTCTGGAGGTTGCAGTAATATATAGAAAATAGGCATGAATTAATTGTTCTGTCTCCTTTTGAAGAGTTCAAATTGATTTTCTAAAGCCCTGATTGGTCAGAAGTTAAAGTAGTGTGAAGATGACCTCCTATCAATAACTGTCAGACCCTGACAAGTGTAAGAAGAAGAGGGGTGGTTATAATAAGACTGAATGACAATCCTTTCTTGACTTGCAATCTGATTAAAATTTCTATAGTCGATATACGATGATTTGAAGAAACCCCACTTAAGGTCACCTCCTGGTGAACTTTGCTTTGACCAATGAAATCGTCGGTTCCATTCCTCAGTTACATGATTTGGAAGTTATGCCAATACATTCTTTAGATTCCCTAAGGGCGTCTAATATCAACTTATGCTCCATCTCTTACTTGCTGATACCGAAAGATTCACGAACATGTGGCATCATTTCGTCGTACAACTCCATTTTTGTTTGTAACCCGAAATTACCGTTTCTAACACTTGCTCTGATTGCTAGAATAACTCATGTATATTTAAAAACAAACGTTCAACAGGGGGTGACCTCAAGAGGGGTTTCTTCAGATCCTCTTGTAGCGAAAATAGAAAAACAAGGAGGGGATCAAGGATATGATTTTAATCAGATTGTCTCGACTTGAAGCTGTAACGGAAGACCTTCTCGTTGCTTGCAACGAGCTCGGCTCTAGTTTTATATATTCTTCTAATAGCGTAGCGCAGTGGCTCAGAGGGTTTACTACGAATCTGTACGTCACGAGTTCGAATCCCGCTGGGAGATTTTATACTTTTTAATTCTTCAAATATTTTCAAAAGGTATTTTTTGGTTAAATCTTGAAAAATGTGAAAATTCTAAACCAGTGAAAGTATTCTAATTACATGTATAATGTACTTTAATCCAGATTAATATCAACAGATGTCCCATACCACCTTAATTGTGTCTTTTGTAATTGTTAATCTGTTACCATGGTTATAAAAAAAGCTGTGACAATAATATGTTTCTTCATTTTTGTTTTACAGCGGTTAACTTCATTTGTCAATTTGCTGTTTAGCACCCGTAATATAACCGGCGCATTTCGGATATGGGACATATGAAGTCCGCTCTAAAGACAACCCGGGAAAACTACAGATATTAGTAAAACACTGGAACATTCATATTAAAGACAAAGACTGCAGCGTGGTTTTCTCTGAATTACAACTGTGTCGATAAGAATTTGGGTGATATGCTCACTTCCTCACTAATTAAATAATTTGTATAACAGATGTACAAATAGTATCCTGATGATAGCAGATTTGCAGATTTAAAAAAGTTAATGTAAAAAAATGAAATAAATAGATAAATCATGAAAGCGTATCACAACGCCGAAACACTAAAATAGTGCACAGGTGCTTGATGACAGGACCGACCCACCCCCTCCATCCCCCACCCCCGGAACTTTACTCATTTTTTCCTTTGAATTATCTTTTTATGACATATTTATAATCTAATGTATACAACTATTGCAAAATATTACCTAACACAAACATTTTGAAAAAAAATCATATTCCTCTATATATAGTATAATATATACGATTATAAATATGTCATAAAAAGATAATTCAAAGAAAAAATGAGTAAAGTCCAGGGGGTGGGGGATGAAAGGGGGGGGGGGGGGGGTCCTGTCCTCAAGCACCTGTGAAATAGTGTGGAGACAAGTATTTTGGGGTGCGTGGCGGATTAGAGCCACTTTCTTAAAAGAAATAAAGTATGTGTTAGTAGGGCTTTTGCACCGTTAGATCATTTACGTTTGCGCCCGTTTAGTTTGTAAACAAATTAGGAAGATAAATATCAGTTTTAAATTTTGCCGCTGGGTCTACGACTTTAAAAATTGTCACGTGACTTTGATCATCATCATAACGAAGTTTGCACACCACATAATGAAGTTTGTACATAACATAAAGATGTTTGTACATGGCGTAATGAACAAAAAAGCACATCGCGTAATGATGTTTAAAACACATAATGTAAAGACGGAATCACATCACATAACTAGAAAAGCACACGCCATAATGATAACTGCACACCACATAATGACGAATACACTTCTCATAATGCCAAATGTACATCACATAATGCCAAATGCACATCACATAATACCAAATGCACATGCCATAATAATGAATGCACATCACATAATTGAAGGAGTACACCACATAATGATAAAACCACACCACATAATGATAAAAGGACATAACATAACGATTAAAGCACGCTACATAATAATATAAGCACATAACGAATTAAGTTTTGCCATGATAAGACAGTCCAGGCGTTCCATAAATTTACCAAAAAGCCTCGTGGCCATGTACAAGTTAACAAACCTTTGCTAGTGTCCTTTCCGATATATTTCAGTTTATCAAATAAAATATACAACATGACTACTTTAGTCATGTGTATATTTTATTTGATAAAATGAAATATATCGGAAAGGACACTTTGACAACTGTTTGATGACAGGAAATTATTTGTTTACGTCCAAAATCGAGGACTACATGTATATACCTCCGTGATATGACAAAAATATCCACGATATCACTTCTACGACACAAAATTTTTTTTTAAGAACGCCGAGCGTCTGCTTGCTTGTGAGACGCCATTTAGTCTGCAACCTGAGGCGAAGATTTTATCAATGCTCACATGCGATGAAACATAGAGGCGTTGCTAAGGTAATGTGTAAATTAATAGTTCAGTCGCTTCTTTGCTTGTCAATGTAAAACTAATGCATGCAATTTTCCTCAATCACTGAATTGATAGGCAAGTACCAAGGACAGGTCGGCTCTATTCGGGCCCCTAACCCTGTCACTTTCTACCTTCCCTGACAAACTGTCAGTAATGTGGTTTACGACCACCCCTTATCAACAATACCACACAATAAAACAGCTTCGGCTCTATTCGGGCCACTGATCTAATTGTGTGGATCCAGAAGTTTATTACAGGGTTTCTGTAACCTTCTCGAGACTTACGCTGCTAACCCACAATAAATGATACCGACGCTCAGCTTCTCTCAATTATATCCACATGGAAGAAGTCCACTGGGTTATTACATTATCAACATTGATTTTACTAAGATCAAATCTTTACACTATCAACTTTCACACCCATTATTTCTTTTACTAGACACACTAAAACTAATTTTTTAAAAGCTTTTACACATACAATGCATTTCTTTAATTTTTTTTCTCATTTGTCTCGAGACATGTGAAGCAAGTGTTCCTCTGTTTGTGTGTTTGCGCTCAAGATTTAATGTTGTAATCATGTCACACAGTGCCTATAGAGTTTGTTAAAAAACCTATCAAATGTTAAAAATTCAAATAATGAATAAAGTATATTAAGAGAAAATTAAAGTATATTTCAAAATTCATGAAATTAGAAAGACTTCTACATAGATCTAGACAAGCGACAGAAGAGTTAGTAAAGGGGAAATCTGAGGGGAACATTTGCTATATAACATCATGTAAAACCATAATTACGGATTCCGCGGGTCTAAAGGGTGAGAGTAATTGACACCCCCTGGGTAAACTGTGATAATGCAGAATAAGAGAGAGTGTTTTGTCTAGGAAAAAACCCACAAGGCATTATAGTGGTCACAGCAAAGCTAAAACCGGCGATCTTTGGGTTAGTTGCCTCACATTTATAATGATTGCCAAAGAGCCACGTATTTTGTGTTTTTGGCTAGGTACTATATTCAATAAAAATCTCATTTTAAACGTCCCTATATTGTGTCCCACTGTGCTGAATTTTTGTGCTTTTAGGATAATTCTGTGTCCAGCACATTGAATGTAGGTATTTTAACACTTGTGGCATGTTATAAGCCAATCCCCTCTTGCCTTACCCCATTTGGTTTTCATTAATTTGGCAATACATCTGCAAATTGTTAAAGACACGTGTAAAATCTGAATGTTCATACAATAATTATTGATTTTTAATTTACAGTATACTCTTTAGCTTTGTCATAGGGAAATATGAAGAACATGTTTTCAATGAACGAAGAACTAGAATTAGAGAAAAAAAACAAGTCATGTCGGAAATTCTGATTTTTTCATTACATTTACAATGTGACATAACGAAAGAACAAATAGAGAGATACAACATGTTCAGCTCCAGGGCTACAATTATCAGACAAGAGGGCTAAAGAAGGGATGATGTAGCAAGTTCCGATCTATTAATTGGGACGTAAGTATGGAAAGATGTTTTCAAAACTCCATCAGATGTGCAGAGGCATGCGAAAACAGTAATTAAAGCGCAAAGAGTTGTCCTATGGTAATTACACTAATAAAAAACTATAATGGTTATCTCAACAACTCGAATCATAAGTAGTTAAACAAGTTTGTTCTGTGGAGAGGAACGAATCAGAAATCCTTGACTTTGGAAGATGGATTAAACCGAGTTAAAACATGCCTACAACTGCACACTAAATTTCTTAACATACGTACATTCAAAAATAAAATACTCATTGATTTCAATTTCTAAGTTACAAAATGGACATGGCTGGGAATACATTCATTTTAATTTTGCTAAAAAGTAATTATTGGAATTACAATTCTTTGTAATATCTTAAATCATGGCCTTTTATATTTGATTAATTTGTAGATTCAATCGGATACTCGAATATGTTAACCCAGTAAGAGTCACAGAATCTAAAATCCTCAATCCGTTTGAAATTACGTTGAGTGGTTCTTTCTTTTACCTTATTAATTTCTTGTACAGATTTTTGCAATTCTTTTTTTTTTTATTTTATGAACATTGATATTGTAATTTGTAAATTTCATATGTTTGTAGCTTATGTCTTTCTTTTTCGATATCTTAATATCACTTGCTTCGCATGAAATTAATCTTGCTAGCCAGTCAAAATTTGGAACACAAGAATGTTGTAATTTTTACATACACGGAAAAAATGGAATATAGAAGTATATTCTATCGTGTTCTTGAAAAAATATAAACCGTGGTATACGTTTTGTGTCCTTGTTCATTGTTTTTTATCCTTGTTTATTGTTTTTCGAAAGTTCTAGAGTATTTTGATTAACATCTGTGAAATACAACATCGTTTCCTTGATCTGCTAACATATGTTTTTTTTCACGTTGTTTAGAATGATTTTCTACAACATTACTAATAAATATATAGTGTTACATAATATTAATTTTTTTTTCAAACAAAATAGTCAAAATTTATATAACAAAAATGAAATTGGTTACAGTATACATTAATTGCATGAATTTTTGGCTTATTCGTGGGGATGTTATTTCGTGGATGCGTCAATTTTCAGTGAGAATACTTACTCTTTCAAAATTTGTGGGAAAGGGCTACCCACGAATACCACGAAAATTGAGCCACCAAGAATTCTAATGAGTCTACAGTATTTCAATATCTACGTTAAGTGCCAGGGGGCCTATTTGGGCCTGTGGCAATTTGAAAAAATATACATTAAAAAAAATATTAAATACATTCAGGTTCTGTTTTTCATTATTGATTTTTTAAATTTGTATCAATATACATTGTAAGATCTATGTGTTTTGTGAAATACTGCGGATAACGTCATAACGTAAAAAATGACATTATAATAAGAACGTCACTACGTCACACCGCCCCAACTCGTTGTTTGCGTTTTACCATGGCTGGCGTATGGTTTTTGTGAATAGATCCCTAGGACTTTTCCGAGAGAACCGGAAAATAATATATGTCCTAATGCACAACCTGGACCAAAGGAAATGCCCCCTCCCCCCTCCCCCCACAAGAGCAAGACCAATCTTACTTTTTCCTAGCTACTCTGCCATATAAACCTGGGGTTCGTTTAACAAAACTAACTTATGACTAAGATCTATCTTAAGACCAAAATTTGTCATAAGATCTCATCATAGCTCAAAAAACTGTCATATCTTAGGATAATCTTAAGAAATGTTAAATCGTAAGACAAAAAAATACAGGTTTTAAGTCCAATTTTAACATGGCGAGAGCTAATACTTTTGTCCACCACCGAAGGCCGAGTATAATTCGAGTGCGCGCGACTTTTTATTTTCATGCTGCCGTTGGTGCTAATTAAAAAATCTTAACTATTGTGTTTTAAAGCAAATAAAACACATCAGTAACATCCATGCGTTTTTTTAAATTTTAAAACATAAATCGGGTAACGTAAAAAGCTACTACAGACAGCATCGTTCTCTGGTATTGTAAAATATGCAAGAAACCGAGGGAATATGAATAGCTTGAAGGAGACAGCGTGGGTTTTTTTTACTTAGAATTTAAATATTGACAGAACACCAAAAGAAGAATGTACTTTATATTTTTTTCATTCAAAGTTAATTAATGAACGGCAATATATACTGCGATATGCCAAATTAAAATTAAAAGGAATGAGGCATTGAAAAAAAAAATTTTATTTCACTTTTCAAGCAACATATTAACTAAATGTAATATTATTTTTTTTCAATATCCTTTCATCCACACATGCTCTCTCACTCACATTCAACTGTTTTGTATTGGAAGAGGCTGCTTAAGTTGAAAAAATAACCAAAAAATGATAAAAAAAAAAATTAATAAATAAACCCAAAGAAATAAATAAAACAAAAGCAAAATAATACAAATATAAAGAACCAAAATAAAAATAAAAATACCCAAGGTAAGAATAAAGGAGGAAAAAAAGGGAGACAGATGAAAGCACGTAAATAAATAATTAATAAACAGAAAATTAATTAAGACAAATAACACAACTATGATTGAATAATAGTGTCAAAGATAGATAACCAGGGTTGCCAGGTATTGACAAATTTACCCATTTTAAAATTCTTACAAGCAATATATTTTTCAACCTTGTATTTGTTGAATAAATAAAATAAAAGACCAGAAAGGCATGGTAGTTTGCCTTGTTTTAAACAAATAAACAAATATTGCTTTGAACATAGAATAATTAAATTTATAACTTTGTTGTTTTTAGACAATGGAAGTTCACCTAACAAAATATTAACTACATTAAAACCAATTCTTAAGGAAGTAGCATGATAAATATGCAAGCTAAGGTTGCTCCATATTGTGCATACTTTTTCACAGTTTATGAAGACATGCTGAATTGTTTCAACTTCATGTTTACAAAATGAGCAACAGTCAGAGGACACCACATTAATTTTTTTTAAGTAATAATTTACAGGTAGAATTCTATGAAGTAATCTAAATTGTAACCATTGTAGATGAGTGCCTTTGGTTGTCTTAAAGCATACATTAAAAGCATCATTAACACATATTTCAGCTCCATATCGAACTAACTCTGATTCCCACTTGGGTATGGAAGTAGGAATTACATTACACGAGTTTAAGTGCCTATACATTACATTAGTACATTCATTATGCAACAACAAAGCTTTATAATATATTGGAATATATGGAGTGATAAACACATTGTATGAATTTTTGGTAAGAATAGATTTAAGATATTTTGATATGGCACTTACTACACTATTATACTGCATAATACAAACATTCATATAAAATTTATGTTGAAAAATATCATGCGGTAAAAGATTTCCATCCACGTCAAAAAAATCACTGATTATTTTGACACCCTTTTCATACCAACTTTTTATAAATATTGTTCTCATGCCCACTTTAATATTTGTATTATACCAAACAGGAATACTAGGGAAATTTTCTTTGAAAAAACTCCCATCAAAAGATTTTATAACACAGAGAAATGAATTAAAAACATCTTGCCAAAAAACATTATTTTTTGGAATTACACATTCAGATATGAATGCATCACCAAAATCAAGTAATTTGTGAACAATTTGTACACCATTAATAGCTTCAAAAATATCTATCCATGATTTTTTACCTTTAATCAACCTTTTTAACCATGAGCATTTCAATGACATAATACATTTGTTCATTTTTATCATTTTTAACCCTCCCTGTTGATAGTCTTGAGTTATAACTGAACGCTTAATTTTGTCACACTTTGCATTCCAGACAAATTCAAAAATGTCTTTATTGAGAGATAAAATTGTCTCCCTTCTGGGTGCTGGCAATGCTATAAATAAGTGATTTATTTTTGGAATGATTAAAGACTTTACAACAGTCACACGACCAATTGGTGTTAGAATTGTTCTTTTCCAGTGTTGTATCATACTTTTTATTTTTGGAATCTGTACAGAGTAGTTAAGGTCAGTAATTTGTTCTAAATCGACAGAAAAATGAATACCCAATAAGTTAAATGTCGTTGAACCCCAATCAAGTTTCCATCTAGAGTGATGAAAAACCTGATTTGAAAATTTTTTCGATCCTATCCAAATTATTTTTGTTTTAATTTACAGCTATTTACTTTAAGCCCGGAAATTTTTGAAAAAATTTCTAAAGTATCAAACGATGTAAATAGTGAATTAGGTTAGCCGTCAAGAATAAAAGATGTATCATCTGCATATTGACTTATTTTATGTTCCCTACCATCACAATGCCCTTAATATCATTATTTTGCTTTATTAAAGTTGATAAAATCTCGGCACAGAGAAGAAATAAATAAGGTGCAACAGAGTCTTCTTGTCTACATCCCCTCTCAACTGAAAGTTGTTCTGATATAAAACCACTTTGCAAAACCGCAGCCTCGAAATTTGTATTAAGTATCTTAACCCATTGAATAATGTATTCACCAAAACCAAAAAATCTCAAGACTTTGTAAATAAAAGACCAAGATATTGAATCGAAGGCTTTTTCAAAATCTATTAACACTAATAGTCCTGGTATTTTCTTAACTTCAGTAAAATGCATTAAATCATATATAAATCTGGTATTTTCTCCAATGTATCTTCCTTTAATGAAACCTGACTGAGTGTCAGAAATAAGATAATCTAAAGTAGATTTAATTCTTGAACTAAGACAACCTGAAATAATTTTATATATATATGTTCAAAAGTGTAATGGGTCGCCAGTTTTTTAAAAATTTTCTAGGTTTATCTCCCTTTGGCAAACATGATATAATTCCTAAACGTTGAGAAATAGGAAGTTCTTTTTTGGAGAAAATACAATTTATTGACTTTACAATATATTGCTTTAGGTCAACCCAAAAGAATTTTAAAAACTCCACAGTATAACCATCGCTACCTGGGGATTTATTGTTTTTCATGTTTTTTAAGACTTCATAGATTTCATTTTCAGATATATTTCTGTTCAGGGATTCTGAAAGACATTCATCTAATTTTGGAACATGGGTTTGAATAATATCTTCAAGGTCTAGGTCCAAAAGTTCCGAGTCATTTTCTGCATACAGATTTTCGTAAAAAGTTTTAACCTCATTAAGAATTTCTGCCTGGTCATAGATCAGACCACTTCCTTCTAGTTCTAATTTTTTTTATTGTTTTATTTATGTAATTTCGATTTTCCAAGCTACAGGAATATCTGGTAGGCTTTTCTCCTTCCTCAACCCATCTAGCTTTACCTCGTATCATATGTCCTACCATCTTTTCTTTCCTTATGTTTTCTAGTAATAATCTCTTCTCTTCAATTACATGTAAATTAATATTTTCTTCTGCTTCTAATTTCTTTTTCTTCAAGTAATGATTTTTCTTTATTTTCTCTTTCCTTTTTCTTAAAAGTGGAAAATGAAATAGTAATACCCCTAATTTCCATGAGTAGAACATCTAAAAATAAACTTTCATCTATATCCTCAGTGTCTCTTACCAGGTATTGTTTGCTAACGTTTTGTATTGTTTCTTTAACCTTTTGTACATAGTTCATGTCTGAAAGTAGACTATTATTGAATTTCCACAATCCACGCCCCCTTTTAAAGGTATTGAATTTTAATTCTGCAATAACAATGGAGTGATCCGATCTATAACCAGGTTTAATCAAGTAAGATTCCATAGAATTGGACAGACTTTCAGATATCAAAATATAATCTAAACGCCCTTGTTTTAAAGGTGTTTTTTTACCCCAAGTATATACCCTTTTATCAGGGTTTAAAATTCTAAAGTAATCCAAAAGATGTAAGTCATCCATAACTTCTAATATTTTTCCCTTGCTTTTGGGTTATTAACTGAATAGTAATTCATTGTATCAATAACAGGATTCAGTGCAAGATTAAAATCTCCCGCAAGTATAAAAAAATCATTGTCATATTCCAAAACAGTTTCCCGTACATACTCATAAAACTCAGGACCATCAGTGTTCGGACCATAAATGTTCATAAGAGTAACCCTATTATCTTCTATAGATAGGTCTAGTGCAATTAAGTTTCCCCCCTCGTCTCTCTTTACTTCATGAACTTTATATTCAAAATTGTTGTTAAAAAAAATAGAGACACCTCTTGCGTTTGATCTATATGAGTTAAAAAAACATTTATAGCCCCACATTGCTTCAAAAATTGGTTCAGATTCGGGAATAAAGTGTGTATCTTGAAAACATATGATAGAATAACCTTTTGAATTATAAAAATTCAGAACATCTTGGCGTTTTGATATTGTTGCCAACCCTTGATAGTTAACGGTAGCTATTTTTATAGAGTCACCCATTATCAAAGATGAAAATATAAATACAAACCAAAATGAAAAGATTAGAATTTTGAAAACAATATACGCAGCCACTAACCAATACTAGATGCCTCCAGATAACACATAATTTAATTGTAAGGAAAAAACACTCTCGCTCACTCTCACTTAACTTCCATGCACGTAAACAAACACAAAACATTGAACCCGAACGTCAAAATGTTCAATCCCGATCCCGAGGTCAATATCTTACAGTTATTCCGCATTCAAAAATGTAAAGTTAGCGCCGGTGCTTGAGTTTCTCACTGACATTATCTAGGATGTCGAATTTATGTCTCTTGCCGTTATTATCGAGAGCGAACACTTTACCGTTGAAATGCCATGCTGAGTGGATCCTGGGGTCATCTTTGAGGTCGCGAATAAGTTTAGCGTTCATCGGGGTTAAATGATCAAACATGATAAAATGTTTTTGACCTTGTCCTGCGAACGGTTCTTTATCACTTTGACCTTCGTTTCAGTGTCGCGGAATTTCGCTATCACTGGCCTTGGACCGTCCCTCCTGGGACCCGATGGATCGCGATGACGTCTGTAGGTGCGAAATCGATGTTAGCAGTAGTTTTCAGTATCTGGCATAAGTCATCTCGCAGGTTTTCGGCCTGCTTTTCTTCCCATTTAAGAAATTTAATATTTTTTTTCTGTGAATACTGTTGGTTCTGGTTAGCCAACGTAAGTGCGTTTTCAGATGTATATTGAATGTGCTTCAGACTGTCCATCATGCTTCTCATCTCTCGTGCCTGGTTGCTGAACTTTCCCGAAGAGTTTCTAAGTCAAGATTGAAGCCGTCCGAAATATCTTTAACCTGGTTCTCATATTCCTTTGTTTTGGTTTCAATTTTTTGTTCGAATTCATCTTTAACTGCTGTTTTTATCTCAAGTGTAGTTTTTTCTTTGATTTCTTTAAGCAATGAATTTTTAACGTCTGTTATAATCTCTTCTTTGATATCTTTTTTCATTTCTTCTAAGATCGAAATTATCATAGCCTTCATTTCTGACTTTTTAACCATGTTTTCTCTGATATCGGACAGGCTATCGTGAATAGATTTCAAGTCAATAGAAATACCTGACACACCTGGCGAGGCCCCAAACGGGGAGTTGATGTCCGAGCTGTCTGCTCTCTTCTGTTTTTTGTTTTTTTTTTGGTGCTGTTTTACCTGATACTAATGCATTTCTAATAGAGTCCGGAACCTTTTGAAGACTTAATTGCACCAGTTTTTTCTCTGGCGTTTTCTTTGGATTTTCTAGTTGTTTCTTCTCGGTCCTTTTTATCAGTCTTTTGTTTGTCCGCCATTTGAACGAATACTCACAACAGGTAAACAAAGTTGAATCCAACTATTCCGAAAATCCACGTAGAAAAACAGTTGATCACAAATAAACAGAGCTAATGCAAAGCAAAGGTTTCACCATAATTGCAAATATTACCAAAACCAGCTTAAACGTCAGAATTAGAACATAATTCGAAAAAATATTGCGGACCGTTTTCTACCCGTGTTCTACTCCATCACGTGACCGGAATCATCAGGCACTGAAAAAATTACTTTGATATGATCCCAGAACAAAATTTTAGCCAGATGATCAACATTTAAAAAAATTCCATCTGGTGACTTTTTACACTAGTTTTCATGCATTTAAAAGAACAAAATTGAATCCTTGGACAGAAAAACAAGAACTGCATGTAATAACTTATTTGGAGATAATGGTGATGCTTCATCGACCGTGTTCGAGATTAAGACTTCAGTACACCCCCCTCCCCCTCCCCTCCTATTGATACCTTTTTCGTATTTCCTGTCTCCTTCTTCAGAGCATTTCCAACAGAGACATTCTTTGTTGAAACTAAATTTCAACCGCGTCTGTTAAATTGGACACAGCACATCGTAGACATTTTCACATGGATGGTTCTGACCGCACGGACTTTCAAGTCCTTACCCGTTTTATGGTCACAAACAGCATCTACTGTGTGTACAGGCGCAAAAATAGCGGTAAACGAAAGAAAGATTTCTAGGAGTGTAATATACTTTATGAAAATACTTTTTATTCTTTCAGTTGTATGCATAATTTTAGTATATAAAATATATCAATGTTTCAATCATAAAATTTTATCATTATTATATTTTATACAGCTCAGTTGGTCAAGCGGATTTAAAAAAAAAACCTGGAAGACCACAAGTTGGTAAAAAACTCCTTAGCTTGAATCGAGATATAGAATCGTAAATGTTTTGCATTTCATAAATGTTATATTTCATCGTATGGTGATGAGCTATGTATTTTCCTAGGTCTATATTGTTTTTAATTCTTTGAATATTAAAACTATAATGTAAATCACAATCGTAGTTGTATCTATAAATAAGATAAGATATTAGAGAACATTAAGAACAAAATTATACATCTTTTCCGAGAGTTCAAACGTTAACAACTGGCGATCGCGATTGTCAATATTACACGTATGATGTGGTAAAAGTTTCTACTTTGTATGGAATAAAATTTAAAAATTAATATATTAGTAGTTACCTGTCCGAAAAAAGGAAGATTTTAAAACATAAGATAATTTAAAGCTACATAGTCCGATTTCTTTAGCTATTAGAGTATCAAATATTTTTCCATACAAACCAATTATATTAGAAAGTTGCCTATTTACACAAGCAAAATCCGTCTTCTTTCAAAGTTTGAAATATCCAAAGTAGATGAAAATAATATCTGTATGGGAACAAAAAAAAACAAAACAAAACAAACAAACAAACCAAATCCATCTTGGGAAAAGTGAAAGATCAGTACAGTTTTCGAATATTTAAAGTAAAGTTGATAGAGAATACGGTTACCAAAGTAACCATGCTTGGGAAACCTATCCGGATTTACCCCAATTTTAGGTAGATCGCTTTTAATTAGTTGAAATATGCCTTATTTTGATGATTTGGCGAAATGTTTTAACAATAATTAATATAGAACCGTATTCTCTGTCAACTTTACTTAAAATATTCGAAAACTGTACTGATCTTTCACCTGTGCCAAGCTGTTTTTACATGCATTCAAATTCCTTTATTCAGTATCAGGGAGATTCTCCAAACCACTTATTTATAAATAGCCGTTTACTTTGAATGAAGCTTTAAATCTACAAATTATTTAATACTGATTATTAATATGAATAAATTCTGTACATCTAACATAAACGACAGCATATATGTAAAGGAAATAAGCGGTTTTATTACAGTTTCAATAGAATTAACATTTAACGTTACGATACATTCCCTGAGATCTATCGAAAAGAATGCAGATCGTGACGTCAAAGTTGATTATGACGTCATATTGTATGAAGTACAGACAAGTGACTTTCTACATATCGCTTCGGGAAGCCTTAATTAACATACCCGCGCTGTGGATAAAGGCCGAGGGTATCCGTGTTCGCATAACGTAGTGATGTTTCGACATAAAGTAATGAAGCGTGTACATCATGGAATAGAGAATTGACCTACGGCGAAGACTTAATCACATCACGTTATTAAGTTTAGACATAACGTAATAAACTTATTAAATCAAGTTATAAAGTGTTGACATAATAAAACGATGTATTTACACCATGTAATAAAGTGTTGTCTTGATAAAATATAAAAATATATTGATATCATGTAATAAAACATTGTCATAATGTAAGGATAGATTTGCATTAAGTTATGCAGTATTGACATAATATAAGAATACATTTGCCCCATGCAATACAGTGTCGACATAATGTCATTATGTATTGACCTTGATTTTTACAATATAGGCGTAATGCAAGGATAAATTTACATCAAGTTATAAAATGTTGGCATAATGTAAGGCTGATTTTACATCACAACGTAAACAGTTGACATCATGTAAAGACATGTTTACTTCACGTGATGTGCTTTTGACATCACGTAATAAAGATTTGACCAAATGTAAAGATATATTCACACCACGTAATGGACTTTGACATTATGTAATGATAATTTGACATAGTGTACATAGTGTATCTATAGTTTTATGCTATAAGGCAGCGATGGCGTTCCATACTTCACCATCATGCAATAAATTGTTTACTATACCGAAAACACTGTGCCGGATAATTATACTAGTGCTAAGGTGGCATTTGTGCACCCGCTTAAGATGCCGTTTCATAAAAAATCCATATATAACATATGATAGACCATTGTCAAGAGAGTATATAGCAACTTTTGTTATACGTGTGTCTCACCTGACTGGTGAGATATTTACCTTTAAAAACAATATCCTATAGGAAAACAATAATGCTCATAGGAAAAATAACTTTCCTACAGGAATTATTAAAAATCCTGTAGGATTTTCTAAAAGTCCTTATTAAATTTCCTTTAGACAGGAATTTGAATCAAATTAAGATTTCCTATTGGATTTAAGAATCCTATGGGAGTTTTGTTCAAATCCTATGTCAATTAAAATTTCTATAGGAATTTCTATTATTCCGGTAGGAAATTCTAATTATCCTATAGGAAAATTGTTTTTTCCTACGGGAAAAATTATTTCCCTGTAGGAATTTATTCTTAAAAGGTGAATATCTCACCTGGTAGGTGAGATACAACAATCTCACTATGACAGAAATAATTGTGAAATCGATTCTTTCGGTTTTTTGCTATTCCCCTTTACACATTTTTAGAGGATCTAGTGAACATGTACCTGCAAAGGCAACAAAATGGTCCGTAGCAAGTGGTTTAAAGTTATAAATCTTTAATATGACACCTTGAACGTTTTCCTTCAAATTTTATTTGTTTAATATACCCATGCATACACTTACAAACGAATGAAATTTATGTTTAAAAATATTTTGCTCATATTTGCTCCATAACGTTTTAGTTTAAAATATTTTTTAAATATATACATACAGAACAAAAGTTGTGCAAAGGGGCTTTCATTTTTACTATTCAAAAACTGGTCCCTTAAATTAGGAATCTAGAGCCCTTTAAAGTCTTTATAACTCGAAAACGGTAAACATATCGATATAGGCATCACTGAAAGAATTGTTGTTTGTGATCTTATTAATCTCATAAAACTGTCTTTGTGTTAGGGTATTGCGAAATATGTAAATATTATATTTTACCTTCTCTCCAATGGAAATTTTAAAAAAAAAGGGGGGGTACAATATTTCACGGCCATTATATTCTTATTCACCAGTTCTAATGTGTCCAGCTCGGTTTACTTTGGGTTTACTCTGGGTCTACTCTAGTAAACCCAAATTAAACCCAGAGTAAACCCAGAAAGTAAACCCAGGGTTTAGTTGGGGTTTACTCTCTGTTAGGTTGGGTCTGATCGGTACTGTAAACAATTTATAAATTTAAAACTCAAAAACGCATATGTAGGACTGGTTCGCTTTCGTCTATGCAACAGACTTCATTTTTTAAATGAAATTTTAGAACAAGTACATTTACTATCTTCTGGTTTCATAATCAACATTCTACAATATAAACAATAAAATGCAACATTATATCATAAGTGGACGGTGTATCATTAGAGGTTGCTTCAGAGCTAAGATCTGTACCGAGTTCCCATTTCAAAAGGTGTTTTTTTTATATATATAGATTTTTATAAATACATCATTCGGTGGCTAAACTACATGTATTCATTAAAAATAAAAATTCTAAATGAAAGTCTAAATTTGATTTATAAATGTCCCTCAAGTGCGTCTGGTTTAAATACCAAATGAAAATAAACAATCAACGGGAATTTAATATTTTAAACGACATAAATAAACCCGATTTATAATGTTGAAAAGTTGCATGAGGTGATCTGGGAACTACTGAATGGCTAAACAGTGTTGAATTTTCCCTTATGTAAATCCCCGTAAGAAATGTATTCTTAATTTACCCATCTTTGACGGTTAATTAAGATTTCAACTGATCTTTACTGATATGTATGTGCATTAACAAGGAAAATCTACGACAACAAGTGACGGATACGGGAACTTTGGACATACTGTAGTTTATTATTGGGCGAATTGTATCTAATTCCTTATACGTTTAGACCACCGGTCGAATCGTAAACCTTATCAAACAACATAAACAAGGTTGTAACATTTGCTAGTTTGTGATGCTTTTATATAGATGAAGGCTGTATTTTCATAAGCACATAGAAGAAAGTGGTCGAAAAAGGTCGCTACTAGATATCGTCAATAATTATGTCAAAACCGGATTGGATATAATTAGATTAAAATCCAATTAATTACATGTAAATTAAGTGATTTCATTGCTTATAATTTACGTACTCAGACCCGGACCCGAAAGTAAACAACACTTCCTTATCGAGAAAAAAATTCTAAATTAGTTGAAATTTAAAGGTAAGTCATACATAAAGATAACGCCACTGCAGAAAAATGCTCTGGATTAATTAATCAGGTAAGTTTCAGAGACGATTCATAATTGTATATAAGTAATAATTAAGGGGAATCGTAGATAGGTGATTATTGTATTACAGACCTACCCCCCAGTTTCTTTTTTTTATGTATGAATTAGTCTGGCAGACGCAAAACACTTGTCGATCCGCAATTATGATGATTTTTTTATCGATTTAATGATATAAAACAACTGACAAATATTTCTATACTTCACAACTTTGATTGAATGATATATTTAGTGAAAATGTTTATTTTATCAACTATATCATTTATTTTTAACACGGACAACGAATAAAAAATGCTTGTCAACTTAAAGGGTTTCGATATATTTCTTTTACAGCTAGAAACATTTTCGTAATGTTTCATAGGACAGCAAGCAATGCTTTCCTTTTGTTGGTTCTCCTAATTAGCATATGGACAAGATCGTCTCTTTGTGTAAAGGTAATTCTTCAGAACTCATTAGCATATATAAGTAAGAATTTTATCATAATGGACATATACATATATGTACCATGCATAATCATGCATGTTTCAAAAAACTGAAAAGTTGTATTCTCCCCAGTTTCATATATAGTTAGACGCATTTATTAAAATAAAAATGTGAATTATTTTTATAACAGGAATTAAGTTCTCAGGAGAATGAATCAAACATCCATGAAAAAGTCAAAGTAGTCGAACAATGCCCGTATACAAAGAACGGGTGGATCAAAGCAGCTGAACAGAAAAATTGTACAGGTTACTCTTCCAACCAGCCAAGCAAACCATATGTATACCACTGTGTCATCAACGAATGGGCCAACGCAACACTGGAAGTTTGTGCCGTAAAAATACTCGTTATCTGTAAGTCGATGCATTAATTTGGCATTAACCATGTTTTGTGTATTATATCAGAATTGGCCAAAATCTTCTTAGCTAGTATACATGTCATCAAAGTCGATGCTACATTCTTTGTCTAATAAGTTCAATTATTCTTAAGTGTGGCAACAAATATATATAGTCACGAACACTACTGCAATGACGATAGGAAAGTCTAACTTTAAGATGAAATATGACCGATTAAACTTACACTTGGACTTTTTCATTGTAATTCAACTTTTAAATACATAGTTTAATATATATATATATATATATATATATATATATATATATATATATATATATATATATATATATATATATATATAAAATATAAAGTACTAGTAATAAAAAGTACAGATGATATTGTCATATAAATTCTAAATTGGGAGGATAAAAAATTAAATAAAATATTACTTTATACACATGATTTTCTTATGTGTATTGCGCATTTTAACTGCTTACAAATATTGATGTTTCAGTTTTTAAAGGAAGGTAATTTTAAATTCCGTTATAGTTGGAAAATGCCCTGAATACAACATTGGAGCTAGAAGAATTCTAGGCAGTGACATGAGATCGTGTAACATATCTCATCCCTCATGTCCATCCGTGTACAACTCTACAGATGCTTATAAGTGTAAGTAAAAAACAAAGAATTGTTCTTTCAGCATTGGTTCTACGCCTTATATTTCGTTGTAAATAAGTAAAATATGGACATGTTTTCATTAGTCTAAGAAACCACGCACTTTCATTAAACTATGTAATGCACAGTTGCTAAATGTATGATACTGAAATTTTTTTAAAATTAATTCTTCATAATTTTTATCTTCTACAAAAGCAAATTGAACATATCACATAGTATTATTTTAATTCATAATTTGATTGATTATGGATAAGAAAAAAGTACATTAATTTTGCATGTTAACTCAGTCTTGTTTTATTTTCAGATAAAAGTTGTTATAATTTGTCGACCGATTGGGAAAATAAACAAAATAGGTATAGTGAATCAAAATCGACACAACCACTGTCGATTTTACAAAACAATCCAGTTGAAGATAGTAGCGAAAGTTGGAGAATGATTTTACCTCTTTCAGTGTAAGTGTGAAAGTTTAAAGGCAAGTTCTGTTAAAATGAAGCAACATGCTAACAGTACAATGAATGTATGTAGACAACGTGTGGGCATTGAAATGGATGATCGATTCATACCTATTTATGTGGCTGTATAACCCTTACGTTTGATTTTATTCAAACGTTTTAGAAAATCGTTGTACACAAGTTGTATGAAGTCCATCTATACAGTTAAATTGTGTAGTATATTTTTGTCTTAAATTAAATCATGTTATACTGTAAATCTCGCGTTTAAGATAACTTTTCAAGAAAAACAAAATGTTTTTAATGAATTTTGCACCTTGTGACTGAAGGCCAAGATATGTTCCTTTCATTCAATTTGTTTGTTATCGTGTACAATACGGGCACAGTGAATCGAAGAATTTCTCACGATATATAATTGTTATTAGAATAACTTAATGCAATGATGGTGCCTTCTGCTAAATATCAACAAATTCGTTTACAAAAAAAATGTCCTTCCTTACTGTTATCAGCAAACTGCATCTTTGTCGATGCCTTCCATAACATTAAACTCATGAAATGTCTCTGTAACACATAGAAAAAAATGATTAAAGGTAAAATTTTATCTAGTGTTTTGACGTTTTCAACTTGCCATGCCTTTTTCCAAAAGCTTGCATCTTATTCGGACACAACTGTACATAGTTAGCAAATGCTTTATATTATATTTTTCTTTTAGACGAACGGAATCTTGCTTTCAACGTCTATATTATTCCAGTATTTCTTTATTGGCATGGTAAGATTGATTACGAGATGCACAAATTTATTTTCACTGCTGTTGTCCAATTTGCTTTTCAACCTGATCTTGAAACATTCAAAATAGTTTTCCCTCATTTCATGCCGTTTTACGATAATTAAAGAGGCTGGTCATAAAACTGATACAAATACCAATAAATGACAAGACACCGTGTGTAGGTATAAATACAAAGGTGAATATTTATATAATTTACGCAGAGAAGAACACAACACAACATTTGAAAATAAGATCCGGCATTTTGTTTCATATAAGTATGACGATTAAATTAATATTTCATCAACTATTTTTAAAACCAGCATTATTAAATTAATTTAATTTTATTCTGTTCATAAATTTCAAACGTTTTTTTCCCATTTGATATGTTAAGTTTCTAATTAATCAAATTGTAACCGTTGGTTAAAAATTTAATCTTCATTCAGTTATAATTCGAGATTTCCATGTTTTTTCTTCTTAAATCTACTTACAGAGGAGTAGTAGTATGTATTGTGCTGGTGATTTCCCTTTTGGTTTTTGTCATATACCGCCGAGGAAAAACATATTCAGGTTCACAACCAGGTACGTGTATTACCATACCTCATATGGCTCAGCGCAATAGCCTTAACGTTTCTAGCATGTAGATATGAGCATGCATTATAATGGTTGGGTTTTACAGGTGATTCCGAAGAAGGATCAACACTTGTGAACGATGTGCACAATTCAAGTTTGAAATGAGGTAACTGTCAAGCAAATGTTTTATTTGAATACTTAACTGCCACATTTTTTAAGAAAAATTATTATGCTTTATTGTAACTTCATTAAAATATTCTTTGAAAAAGGTATTTGTTACTTATATCACCTTTGCTTTTGTTTAGGATGCAAAAATATACATGGTGTGAGCTAGAAATACAAACTTGGTGAAGGTTAAACGGCTCGTTCTCAATCAAAACTGATTCATCATATTGAAAAGGGAATCGTCTATTTATTATCATTCTGTGTTAAATATCAATGTTTATCACAATATTTATTATGTTTGCATTATACTATTCATTACTGATACAAGAAACCGCAAGTATATGATACTTTAATTGTCTTTTATGTGTTTTATCATTTGAAGTTAGTCCTTCATGTTTATCTATTGGTATATTTGATAGAACACTTTGCCAATTCATTTCATTGATTTGCGATATTCTTTAAAGATAAGGTGCTTGTTATATATGCATTGTCAATAAAAAAAACACCCCACCAATACAAAGATATTGGAATAGCTTAGTCTTCTTACCAAATTGCTTCCTGTATCTAAATTTAAATACAGGTGGGAATTTTATTGGGGAATCACTCATTAAATAAACCAACGTGTACCTGTTAACATATCGTTTGTTATGTCAAGCAATGTCATTGCATCTACTCTCATACATGTAGTTTATTAAGGTTTCAAACAATTACAAAAGAAATCATTGAAACAGCTCAGTTCATCCATTAAATGGTTGTCATCTTTACATTACTGTTATTGTAATTGATAAAGTGTTGACACAGGTTACAATATGTGTATCTGTGATACTCAGAGATATAAAATTACCAGGATGTTTATTGTCATTGGCTGTTCAAAATATTCGTGCAACTTACGTCATATTTTAAATCCCCCCTAAGGAAAGATCTTTAATTGTTCGTAATAGATATCATTACAGAACTCTACGAAGTTGGAGGAACCGTTTTGTATAGGTCACAAATAACTAGAAATTTACTACGAAAAATGACTACGAGCACTAAAAGCCTTCCTTGTTTTTAGAAAGCATTTGGGACAGAAAAGTCGGGGGGGGTATAATCTTTGTTTCCCTCACCTATTGCAATATCATCAACAACTGCGTATAATGCGTTAAATGTCACATGACTGCCGACTGCCGTCTCATGCGCGGATCTAGGGGAGAGTTCGGGTTTCAGGGACCACCCCTCCCCCAACACTACCCCTTTAGAAGATTGAAACTAATTTAATTCACATGGTATACTTTAAACAAGAGGCCCATGGGCCACATCGCTCACCTGAGCAACAATAGGCATGATAAAATCAGCTTAATGGAGATCGACATAATACAAAATATCTGGACAATGTAGTAATACATGTAGATATTCTTATGTTTATAATCAAGTCCCTTTTCTAACAGGATGATTTTATATTCATATCACATGTTGAGCATCGCAGTTCTCAACAAGATCCTAGACAATTGTTTATACATGGGATATAAACCTACATCAAACTCTGAACCCCTTGTGAGGCCCAATAATCGTCCAGGGGCAAAAGTCTGAACAATTTTAAAGAATCACAAATTGGCAAAATGTTTGCATATAAGTAAAACCATATATATTATAACATTTCAATTTTTGTGAATTAAAAATGTTTTCCTTTGTAAAATTGGATCCCGAATGTGGCCCCACCCTACTCCTCAATATTTTTATTTTAACGAATTTGAATCTACACTACCCAAGGTTGCTTTTACTAAAGTTACAGATTTTCTAGATAAATGGTTTTGTAAAAGATTTTTCTCCATATATTCCTATGTCAAAAATTTGTTTCCCTCCCCCCTCCCCGTTGTGACCCCATCCTACCCCCGGGGATCATGATTTGAACAAACTTAAATCTACTTAATCCTTACCTGAGGATACTTCCACATAAGTTTCACCTTTCCTAGCTACTTAGTTTTAGAGATTTTAAAGATTTACTCTATATATTCCTATGTAAAAATTTGATCCCCATTGTGGCCCCACCCTACCCCCAGGGGTCAAGATTTTCACATCTTTGAATCTCCACTTATTGAGAATGCTTCCACATAAGTTTCAGCTTTCCTGGTTGATTAGTTTCTGAAAAAAAGATTTTTAAAGATTTACTCTATAAATTCCTATGTAATTTGACCTCCCCCATTGTGGCACCACCCTACTCCCGGGGGTCATGATTTTCACAATTTTAAATCTACACTAGCTGAGGATGCTTCCACATAAGTTTCACCTTTCCTGGCTGATTAGTTTCTGAGAAGAAGATTTCCTAAGATTTATTCTATATATTCCTATGTAAAAATTTGACCCCCCCCCCCCATTGTGGCACCACCCTACTCCCGGGGGGTCATGATTTGAACAAACTTTGATTCTACTTGTACACTAGCTGAGGGTGCTTTCACATAAGTTTCAGCTTTCCTGCCTGTTTAGTTTCTGAGAAGATTTTTAAAGATTTACTCTATATATTCCTATGTAAAAATTTGACCCCCCATTGTGGCCCCATCCAACCCCCGGGGGTCATGATTTTCACAACTTTGATTCTACACTAGCTGAGGATACTTCCACAAAAGTTTCAGCTTTCCTGGCTGATTAGTTTCTGAGTAGAAGATTTTTAAAGATTTACTCTATATATTCCTATGTAAAAATTCAACCCCGCCCCCCATTGTGGCCCCACCCTACCCTGGTGGTCATGATTTTCACAATTTTGAATCTACACTAGCTGAGGATGCTTCCACATAAGTTTCAGCTTTCCTTGCTGATTAGTTTCTTAGAAGAAGATTTTATAAGATTTACTCTATATATTCCTATGTAAAAATTCGACCCCCCATTGTGGCCCCACCCTACTCCCGGGGGTCATGATTTTCACAACTTTGATTCTTTACTAGCTGAGGATACTTCCACATAAGTTTCAGCTTTCCTGGCTGATTAGTTTCTGAGAAGAAGATTTTTAAAGATTTACTCTATATATTCCTATGTTAAAATTTGACCCCCCCCCCATTATGGCCCCACCCTACCCCCGGGGCTCATGATTTTCACAATTTTGAATCTACACTAGCTGAGGATGCTTCCACATAAGTTTCAGCTTTCCTTGCTGATTAGTTTCTTAGAAGAAGATTTTAAAAGATTTACTCTATATATTCCTATGTAAAAATTTGACCCCCCATTATGGCCCCACCCTACCCCCGGGGCTCATGATTTTCACAACTTTGATTCTTCACTAGCTGAGGATGCTTCCACATAAGTTTCAGCTTTCCTTGCTGATTAGTTTCTGAGAAGAAGATTTTTAAAGATTTACTCTATATATTCCTATGTAAAAATTTGACCCCCCATTGTGGCCCCACCCTACCCCCGGGGTTCATGATTTTCACAATTTTGAATCTACAATAGCCGAGGATGCTTCCACATAAGTTTCACCTTTCCTGGCCGATTAGTTTCTGAGAAGAAGATTTCCTAAGATTTATTCTATATATTCCTATGTAAAAATTTGACCCCCCCCCCATTGTGGCACCACCCTACTCCCGGGGGGTCATGATTTGAACAAACTTTGATTCTACTTGTACACTAGCTGAGAGTGCTTCCACATAAGTTTCAGCTTTCCTGCTTGTTTAGTTTCTGAGAAGAAGATTTTTAAAGATTTACTCTATATATTCCTATGTAAAAATTTGACCCCCCATTGTGGCCCCATCCAACCCCCGGGGGTCATGATTTTCACAACTTTGATTCTACACTAGCTGAGGATACTTCCACAAAAGTTTCAGCTTTCCTGGCTGATTAGTTTCTGAGAAGAAGATTTTTAAAGAAATACTCTATATATTCCTATGTAAAAATTCAACCCCGCCCCCCATTGTGGCCCCACCCTACCCTGGTGGTCATGATTTTCACAATTTTGAATCTACACTAGCTGAGGATGCTTCCACATAAGTTTCAGCTTTCCTTGCTGATTAGTTTCTTAGAAGAAGATTTTATAAGATTTACTCTATATATTCCTATGTAAAAATTCGACCCCCCATTGTGGCCCCACCCTACTCCCGGGGGTCATGATTTTCACAACTTGGATTCTTTACTAGCTGAGGATGCTTCCACATAAGTTTCAGCTTTCCTGGCTGATTAGTTTCTGAGAAGAAGATTTTTAAAGATTTACTCTATATATTCCTATGTTAAAATTTGACCCCCCCCCCATTATGGCCCCACCCTACCCCCGGGGCTCATGATTTTCACAATTTTGAATCTACACTAGCTGAGGATGCTTCCACATAAGTTTCAGCTTTCCTTGCTGATTAGTTTCTTAGAAGAAGATTTTAAAAGATTTACTCTATATATTCCTATGTAAAAATTTGACCCCCCATTGTGGCACCACCCTACTCCCAGGGGTCATGATTTTCACAACTTTGATTCTTCACTAGCTGAGGATGCTTCCACATAAGTTTCAGCTTTCCTGGCTGAGTAGTTTCTGAGAAGAAGATTTTTAAAGATTTACTCTATATATTCCTATGTAAAAATTTGACCCCCCATTGTGGCCCCACCCTACCCCCGGGGTTCATGATTTTCACAATTTTGAATCTACAATAGCCGAGGATGCTTCCACATAAGTTTCACCTTTCCTGGCTGATTAGTTTCTGAGAAGAAGATTTCCTAAGATTTATTCTATATATTCCTATGTAAAAATTTGACCCCCCCCCCATTGTGGCACCACCCTACTCCCGGGGGGTCATGATTTGAACAAACTTTGATTCTACTTGTACACTAGCTGAGAGTGCTTCCACATAAGTTTCAGCTTTCCTGCTTGTTTAGTTTCTAAGAAGAAGATTTTTAAAGATTTACTCTATATATTCCTATGTAAAAATTTGACCCCCCATTGTGGCCCCATCCAACCCCCGGGGGTCATGATTTTCACAACTTTGATTCTACACTAGCTGAGGATACTTCCACAAAAGTTTCAGCTTTCCTGGCTGATTAGTTTCTGAGAAGAAGATTTTTAAAGAAATACTCTATATATTCCTATGTAAAAATTCAAACCCCCCCCCCATTGTGGCCCCACCCTACCCTGGTGGTCATGATTTTCACAATTTTGACCTGAGGATGCTTCCACATAAGTTTCAGCTTTCCTTGCTGATTAGTTTCTTAGAAGAAGATTTTAAAAGATTTACTCTATATATTCCTATGTAAAAATTTGACCCCCCATTGTGGCACCACCCTACTCCCAGGGGTCATGATTTTCACAACTTTGATTCTTCACTAGCTGAGGATGCTTCCACATAAGTTTCAGCTTTCCTGGCTGATTAGTTTCTGAGAAGAAGATTTTTTAAAGATTTACTCTATATATTCCTATGTAAAAATTTGACCCCCCATTGTGGCCCCACCCTACCCCCGGGGGTCATGATTTTCACAATTTTGAATCTACACTAGCTGAGGATGCTTCCACATAAGTTTCACCTTTCCTGGCCAAATAGTTCTAAAGAAGAAGATTTTTGAAAATTTCTCAAAATTTTCCAATAATTGCCAATTATCTCCCCTTTAAAAAGAGCGTGGTCCTTAATTTTCACAACTTTGAATCCCCTTTGCCTAAGGGTGCTTTGTGCCAAGTTTGGTTGAAATCGGCCCAGTGGTTCTGGAGAAGATGTTGAAAATGTGAAAAGTTTACGGACAGACAGACGGACGGACAGACAGACGGACAGACGGACAGACAGACAGACAGACGGACGACAGACAAAATGTGATCAGAAAAGCTCACTTGAGCTTTCAGCTCAGGTGAGCTAAAAATAGGTCAAGGGCCCCTGACAACAAAAATTATCTTTCAGACCCCACCCCCTTCCCGCAGGCACATGCATTGATGAACAAATGCGTTTAACAGAATTCATTTTGCAGGTTTTTTTTTTTTAATTTTTTAAGCGACTTTCACATATTTTAAAAGTATTTTAAAAATAAAGCCATGTATTGCGCGTATTTTCATTTTTTTTGCAACATCATTTAGATTTAGATGTTTCTTCGATGAGGAAGCTCTGGATATTTGCACTCTCTGGGGACTGTTAACTGGTGTTTTTTTAACAATACCGAAGAACACTTTATACACACACACACACACTCACTCTCTCTCTCTCTCTCTCTCTCTCTCTCTCTCTCTCTCTCTCTCTCTCTCTCTCTCTCTCTCTCTCTCTCATAAACTACATGTACATGTAGTTCGAGTAATCATCGAGTAATCATCATGAATTTATTGTAGCGACTCGCGTTTAATCAGAAAAGATCTGATTAAACGCGAGAGAATAAGTGAGAAGTTTCCATGACTTTTCATGTAGGGCAAATACACTTACAATATTTCACGGTAAACATTTTTTACTTAGCACATCAGGTTTATTCGTCGTAACTTTACTTTTAAAATATACATAAAAGTATAATAAACAACGGTTTGAACAAAATTTTTAGTGCACGATGCAATGTTTGCTTTTCTTTTAAAAGAATCAATAACGATGGACTTTCCGCTTATACATGCAAACCTAAAATAGATTGTTCAAACAAGTTTGTTGATTTGCAAGCTGGACTAAACGCTGAAAAGTTCATTTAAATTTTCTCTCCTAAAGAGTTCACAGTTCTAAAAAAAGAGTATTGTTTTAAAAGAATGACGTTCTCGCCATTGAGACAACGAAGAGTTTTCTGGGAAGATGATGTATTTAATCACGAATACAGGGTCCGGGTGTATTATGTGTATTATCTCTCTCTCTCATATTTCTCAGTTTTTCTCAATATAAAAAAACAATTAATGGTCTTTGATACGATAATTACGTAACATATTTTTATTAGAAAATATCAACCGTATATCATAACAAAAATTATGATACATGTCACACTCGAAAAATTTTCTTTTTAATTGTCATTTACAGCATATTACTCCCATCAAGGAAAAGTATTTTGAACGGTTAACGAAAATGGTTTACTTGTAAATTGAGGTATTGAGGGAGAAAATCAACTAGTAAAATTCAGAATTATTATATTTACTTTTTACCATGATAATAGATAAACAAATAGAAACACGCAAGTTCGAAAATACGAAAATAATTTCGGGAAAAGTTGATATTTTAAATGAACTTTACCATACTATCATGAACAATCGACTTAAATAGTTTAATTGATTAAATGGCTAAATTGTCATACAATGTTGCATTTAAGTACAAATAGCTTTATTCCTAATCAACTGGATAGCTGTTTTAGCAATGTATTCGTTTGAACGCATACATCTGGACTCGAAATTATACTTGCATGTATTTACAATGAATCATGTAATGGACAAAGAGATAAATTACTAATAATTAATATTGTAAAACATAAATCTTTTTACGACTTAAAAAAATTTTTTTTAAACTCCATATAGCTAAAATCAAAGTTGATTTTATTAGTCATCTCAAAAGAGCGCATGTAATATACATCCGAACTAAATTAAGTTTATAACGCCGTCAGAAACAACCGCTTACAAAGCAACCTTTGTTTTCCGTATTGTGTCCTGAACACTGTAGGCCTCCGTACATCGGGGTAGGGTTGTTACAACTTCTGCTTCTGGTAGCATAGACGGGAGAAAGACAGGTACACTGCGACCAATGACTCCACCCACCCCATCCACCGTCAACTACAACCAAGCAAACCAATAATGTACAGTAGACAACAATATCTTTGTAGCCTTACGTCAACATGTACATAAACATGTGTATTGCTATCCCTAACTTAGATGCAGTAATTTCATAGTTTAGGAAAAGAATGTGAAGGTTGACTTGGGTGCCTTTTTTTGCCAAAGTGTTAGATATAGATTTTAGAGGAAATGTTGATATTTTTTTTCGATTTTATTGTTGATTTGATATTTGTAAAGTTGATATGAATATTGTTCAATTTTGAAACATGTATCAAATGTTCCTGGTAACATTGATATCTAATCCATTACTCTATACAGGTTTTTTTCGCCCCCTGATATTGTTGCCTTTCTTCACTTGCAAACGATTACACCCCGTCTTGAATTTGCCAAGACAAAGTGGTTTGAGAAATTATTCAGTCTTAAATTCGCCCGATGACAACGAGGGTGAAAGGGACGAAAATCAAAAGTGGTTAAATATTTCCCTGTATAAATTGTTTTCAATAATCATCTTAAATTTATTCGTAATGTTATTACATGTACTGGTTTTTAAAAGGACATGGTCACGATTTTGGTCAAATTTTTTTCTCCGATTTTCATGATTACAGTGCTTCAGTAAGGCATTTTTAATAGCCAACCAAAATTTAGGTGTAATGCGTTGAGTTATAAGCGATTTACAGAGCTTACAATTCTTTGCTATGTAAACAAAGCTGTTGTTTACATTCTGAGTGTTGAAGTCAAAAGTCAAGTTTTAGATAAAAAATAATGTATAACGTAAGGAACTGTTTATTTATGCTTAAAATAATTAAGAAGATAGACAAATCAGTTTGAAAAAGATTTTACTGGTATATAGAACCTATGTAAACAAAAACAGGACACGAGCCTTGTTTACATGCCACGGAGTTGTGAGCCCTGTACCTTACTTATAACTCTACAACTGACTCTCAAAATTCATTTGATCATTAGAAATGCTTTCCTATAGCATTGTAAATAATAAAAACAGAAAAATATAATTTGACCAAAATCGTGACCATGCCCCTTTAAAGAGGCTTAGTATGGTCAACAAATAAACCATTATATTTTGTTCAAACTCTTTTGGCCATAAACTGTTATTAAGCAAAGAAAAGTTCAAAGATTATACCTTTAAACTTTTGAGCAATTTTCTATACACGTACTAGTATTTCTATAAAGAACGTTTTGTCAAAAGAAGGTAGAGGTGGCCTAAACCTGGCCACGACCATCCAACCCTTTTAATTAAATGCATGGGAAAAGCCTTGTCATCATGCATAGATCACAACCATGTTTTGTAAAAAAAGATAAATAAATAAATAAAAATAAAATAAAATAGATGGAAAAGAATAGTCCAATATTGTTTTCATTGAGGCTTCATGAATCTATACATTAAACATACTTGGACAGCCTTCGCTGTTACAGTCCACGGTTTCGTTTGATGCTCCCCCGCAATTTCTTCCGCCGTATTTTGGTGAGGGGTTATTGCACGCCCGTTGACGGGAATGATATCCCCCTCCACACGTGACTGGACACGTTTCCCATGCATTCCAGTGACCCCAGCCACCATGGACTTAAAACAAAAGCAACAAAATAATAACATGGACGTTCTGTCTCTTCAAGTATAAAGATATAAACTATACCATGAAAAAGTCTCACAAAAAACAGCAGCACACATTGACTCCTGAAATATACATGTATGTGTAGATATGGATTATATTAATATCTCTTTCCTAAGGAAAAACTGTTAAGATTATTAAGCGGTTAATTGAGCAGAGCAAGGCAATTTTGGTCTAGTTTACAACAGTTCAGACTAAACCACTAACGTTGGGTAATATCAGTACAGTCTACAGTATGTAGATGTTTACCCCTCGGGGGGGGGGGGGGGGGGGGCTCGATTTACGCTTAAATCCAATGTAATTATTTAAGAAAAACAAAAAACAAGAGCAGTGAGCTAATCAAAGTAATTCTTTAATGAATATCTTTAAAACAGTTGCCAATTTCTTTTAATCAAAATTATTCATGTAAAATTATGGTCTACCTACATAATTAAGTACATTTTAACAGAAAAATATAGCTGATACATGCATGTGTATATAGCTTTCCGTGGCCGTTGAAAGCTTTAATCAATTTAAAAGTTTGGTTTGGCTGTCAAATACGAACTACACGAAAAGAATTATTCATTTCAATTAAAAATTTCACTGATAATCCAATAAATCAACTAAGGACATCACACTCAGTTTTGATTTTTCACACACTAAAGATGAGAATTTAAAATAATGTCTCACAATGCAAAGTTCGTTCACATTGAACTTCAATTTAAATTGAAACAGTCTCCCGATTGTTTATTTATCATAGAAAGTTATAAAATCTAAATTGAACCAGGGGGTGATTATTTGTAGTAGCACAAATCAATTATTATGATACATATCTTAACCTAATTGAGCATGTAAAGGAACAAACGTTGATATTTTTTATCGTTTTATCTTTTCTTTGAAATATGAAACATTCAGTACATACAAATCCAGGACCCCCATCCCCCACCCACCCACCCCCCCCCCAAAAAAAAAATCATTTTTCACATGTACAAAAAGTTTTTACCTGGAGGTTCACACCTATAAGACAAAGTCGACCATATTCCTCCAGGTGGACAGGTAATTTTGTTTATTGGCCCTACTCCTGTGTATCCACTGTTACAGGCATAGGTAGCAGATATTGGTGAAAACGTCCGAAAATTCAAATAACCATTAGTTAAAGTAGGGTATGGCTCTGAACATTCTGAAATTTATTGGAAAAATTAAGTAGATAATAGAGTCGAATATGAAATCTACTAGTCGATTAAATGCATTTCTTGATTTAAAAAAAAAATAATCAATTTCATAATAGCGTGCTATTTGAAAATTAGTCGATGTTTAACGTAATATAGTAAGATTGCGATATTATGTTACACGGAAAGCAGTTTTATACAGATATTTTTGATTACTTAAAAACAATAAACTGGAAGATTATAGGACGTAATTTTCAGTTACATGTTAATAATAAGAGTTTACAAAAGGAAATAATTATACATGTGTGATGCATTAACAATTTTTGTAAGCCTCACCAGTTTCAATACAGACGTTGTTCTGGGAAAGTGTAGTAATGCAGGTCGAGTAATGATTGCAGGAGCTGAGACCACATTTTTTATCTCTTCGATCAGTCTGAAACGCAAACACGAATATGAAGTATAATAATAAAAAATAATCAATGCAAGCATGCATAGTAATAAATGCCTTCTTTTATTATTAGATCATTGTTATAATGATCAGTAAAGAAAAAGTGCACTTAAGCTATAGAGAATGGGCCCCTTTTCAGTGTCGTTTTTATGTAGAAAATATCAACAAATTGCTTTTTTTCTGTAATATTTAAACACTGATTGATACTTCTGATTTATATGCACTCCATAATTTACAAAAATTAGCACACAGTTTAAACAATTGAGGATTTTTTAATTCCTTTAGATAATCTAAATCCGGAAAATCGTACCGAACCTACTCAAATTGTGTCTATTTAAATCAGAGGGAGGAGACATTTAAATCAACATTATTCTGTTGTTGGTTCGATTGGCGCGTATGCTGAATTATACTTTATGCATTATTTTACGACTGAAAAAAAAATCAAATAAAGCTTTGAAGTTGCATATGACCATAGTGATCAAACAAACAGTTTATGAAAAGCGATTTAAAAAGTGCCAGTGTTTTACAGTGAGCACATTTGACAAGACTACCTGGATAGAACCCACATGACTGTTTGAAATAATTAATTCCATACGTGAGTTCAAACATGGGTCACGCAAGTAATAGCTGTCACTTGCTGTAGGAAAAACCTTGAAATTTTCAGACGTTTTTCATATTTTAGGTAAACTTCTAAATTTTAAACTTCTCATTTTCACAGGAGTTTTCTAAATGTATAATGCGTCTTTCATTTTTTCACAAGTTTTTACTCGGTTAGGCTGACAGTAAACAAAGGCTTTGACTTGAATGCCTGTCCTCGATTTTCTATATGAGAGCACGAGTATCGGCTGACCCCATCTATGTTGTAAAGCTTCGCGCTATTTATATACACTAAATTCAGCGCTAAAACTTGTTGATTCTTATTGTTTAAAAATCAATAGATGATGTGAGATAAAAAAAACCCATTATGCTACATTTGATTCTTCATTTTTTTACTTTGACCGGGGCCAATAGATAAAGCAAGATTACATAGAAACACAGCTTTAAGCTGAGTTCCTGTAACTTGTTTCGAGATTTAGTTTAAAATTTAAAAAAGTTGTAGGAGAAATAGTAGGTTGCATAAAATGAAAAAAATGTATTAAAACCAAATAGCTGTACATATGTAACAGGATATTTGCATATTAGTTTTTTTACTACAAACAACAGAATTTGTTTTACAATCGCAATTAAAAATTCAATTACCTCTGATTAAGATTAAAATTTTATAAAACAATGGTTTCCAATTTAGATATTTAATTAGACTCCCCTCCGAGAGCCTGTTAATGGTAAATGGATTATGGTTTCAACAAATGCAAAATTTTCATCATGTTCTTTAGGAGGCTGCATGGTAAACAAATTAGCCATCTTATATACCTTAGATATTAAGATATGTTTTATTTAGATATAAACAATCCATTATTTCTTATTTTAAATAAAAATCATGTATTTTACTTTTAAAATTGAATATTTTCCTATATTTTCAGATAGAGCTCTTCTTCTAGAAGAGATTGATTAAAAAAGAGTCTATAAATGGCCACGACCATCGAGCCCTATTAAAGGAGGCATGGTCACGATTTTGGTCCAAAATTATTTTTCCGAATTTAATGTTTACAATGCTTCAGTAAGGTATTTTTTAATAGGCAACCAAAATTCGAGGGTCTTTCGTTGAGCTATAAACGAGTTACAAAGCTTTTAATTCTTTGTTATGTAAACAATGCTTGTGTAAACAAAGCTTTCGTTTACAGTTTGAATGTTTCAGTTTGAGACCTATAATGAATGTGTTAAACGTTAAGAACTGTTTATTTATGCGTAAAATGAATAAGAAGATAGACAAATCAGCTTGAAAAAGATTTTTTACTGGTATATTAAACCTATGTAAACAAAAACAAAACACTATCCTTGTTTACATAGCAAAGAACTGTGAGCTCTGTATCTTGCTTACAGCACTACGACTCTCTCAAATTTCATATGATCATTAGAAAGTATTCCTAAAGCATAGTGTATAATAAAAACAGAAAATAGAATTTGAACAAAATCGTGACCATGCCCCTTATAAACAGTGTAGAATCAAGACGTTTTTATCGCAAATTACATAATGTAGCTCTACAGTTTTTAGGCTTAAAAATAGGTTTTAAAGACAACCCACTCTCCAACTTTCAATATTTTTGACAGAACTCTTAAAAAAATGTTTAGAAAAAAACATTAATTTACACCTTTTTATATGGAAGATTTGTCAAAAACTTTATTATGCTTAGTTTGCAAAGCGGTTTTAAAGAAAAAGTCATAAGTTTAAATACGTCAATTAAGATGAGTTAAAATTATTTTTAAAAAGTGAATTTAATACTATCAAGTTACTCACTATTGCTTCCAGTTCGACGTGAACAAAATTGGAGTTGGATTCAAAGGACGTATCCTCAGCTCTCTTCTGGTTTAGTAACTCACAGTAGTTATTTTTCCGATGATAATTTATAGATAGACAACCACCGTGAGCTTGACATTTCTCATAACAATCATTTGGTCCGATTTCGTGGGTAAATTTAATGGGGAATACTTCGAGTATCCCTTCTTCGACAGCAATAGACCGGCTAAATTGACATTCTGGTGTACTTTTATAAATTAGATAAGTAAGCCACAATATGAGAGCAACAAAACAAGGCTCAATACTAAATGAAATTACGTTTTGAGAAATTTAAAAAGACTTCTACGATGAATTTATTAACACGTTTCTCTCTCTCTCTGATTTTCAATTCGATTTTCCCCGTTTTGAATTGTGTTGGTCGTATTTATAAACAAATAACCGTTAAACCGTATGTATCAAAATTAATGCATAATACTAATACATTTAAACAGCAGTTAGAATCAGTATCAACACATCGATGCACATAAATGGAAAAAACAGAATTATCTTCAAGGATCTTCAACACCCCGTGACTTCTACTTTTTATGACAGTACGTCACAACATGGCGATTTTAGCGCATTGTTTAACAGTTTATACCACCAATATGTGTTGGCTATCTCTGTGGTGCTGTGGGTGTTGCTTCAGTCTACCAGCCCGCAGGTCCCGAGTTCAAATACTGCAGGGATTTTAATGTCCATAAATAGCGGTAAAATTTAAAGAGTTGATTTTTTTTTTCCAAAAAGTGAAATTTTTGGATTTATTTTCAAGTCGAACACATGCTAAAAATCCATATCTTTAAGTAATTTAGAAGAATGGACTTGTAGGAAGAACTTTTCTTAGGTGTGTGGGACCTAGAACGATTTGAGATGAAAAATTTTATTTGCAATTTTTATGTGTTAAATGGTTTACATGTGCAGTTTGAATGATTCACCAAAATTTCAATGTTAAAATTCAATTTACAAGCGAGATACAGAGGAAAGATGGCAATGCCATGTGAAAAGAGCTTGGGTCTTATATTGCTTTACAAACAATGTACACTAGAAAAATTACCATTTCTTTGACAAAATAACTTGTGGCAAATAAGATAAATTGATTTAGTGTGTTCATAAATAATTTTATCAACAACAAAACATCAGATTGAAACTGATATCAATTCAACACATATCTAAACAAAAACAGGACTCGAGCTTTGTTAACTAAGCAACTCGATATTTGACTTTCAGATTTTGACAAAGCATTAACAACATCCATAATGACCACTCTGGACAATAAAAATGAAAACATAAATTTAAAAAAAAATTGAACTCGTTTTCAAGTCCCTTTATTGTGTTATTCTGCTTTATTTGATTCACATTTATTGAGGACAATGGCATTGGTCCCAGGTTACTTCATTTAATGTCATAGCAAACAATATTGTATGAAGTTTAATTTTTTTTTTATTTTCATAAGCATATTACGATTTTATCTTGGCACATTCAGAATGAAAAATACTCGACAAAACGTTTCTAGCTAGTTAGTTGGCGGTTTCAGGATAGATGCATAGATTGAATTATTGATCGACAGACAAACAAATAGATTGATAGATGGATAGATAGAAAAACGAATCGATATATGATTGAAATTGATCATTTCTGGTTTAGAATTGTTATCACATAAATCGTTTTTAAATTACAATCCATTTGATTATATATATTCGTTAAGATGATGTTTTATTCTTACATTTTTTTTTCAACGCAAAAAGCAATTTTTAAAAAGAATCAACACTTCAATTTTTAAACAATCAAAAACAAAATTGAATAAGCCAATACATATTCGTTGGTAACCTTATTCGGTGTACCATGAGATTTGATGCCAAACGACCAAATCAAATTGCGAGGAAAACTGAGTACATGTTTCAGAGGAGAAAGTAAGTCTTTGAGATTCTATCTGCGATCCCTTGTTCGTCTTTGTCAGTAATCTATAGCATAAGATTATCTTACTAAATCAAAGTATGGCAATTTTCTCTACCGTTAAAACTAGTATTGGTTATTACAAAAATATTCCCCTCTGGCAAATTTACATGCAGCGATATCTAAAACAATTTACTGAGTGATGGAATTCAAATCATAAGGATAAACCCTTTTAGCTTTAATGATTTATATTTCATATTTATTATTTACTTTATTTAGCTTTTATATACCTTTATAACCTTTATTTTAGGAAAACCTTTTGCAATTTATATTTAAGAATTTAGTGGAGACGGTTTAGGTTTGCTTCTAAAATAATCATTTTGGGGTTTTTTATTTCTTTGTTTGTTTGTTTTGTTTTGTTTCTTTTTTTTTTTTTTTTTTGTAAAATTTCAAAGGTAGGTATTATTTCGTCTGCATTTGGAGTGAAATGCAAGTTAAACCCGATTGGCGTTTTGCCAATTATTTTGTTTTATTAAAAAATTGTCAAGATTTATTAAAAATATTTTCAAAGTCTTCTCTTCAAAAACACAAACTTAAACAACATACTGTATTTTAAACTTGGCTTTTTTTTATCTTTATTACTTCTACTGTACATATGTGATCCTTGATGGTTTTTTTGTGTACATTTGTATATACTTGTTTTGAATCTCAAATACCAGTGAACTGGTCTTGAGTGAATAAAGAATTGAATTGAATTGAATTGACATAGGAAAATTTTACCTGTGTTCAGCAACATTCCATTAAACTGTGAAATGAATTCAACAGAAATTAGTGCATGTTTCTATAAATATAGGCATAAGCAGGGTTTTATATGTATTATTTTAACCCAAGATGCGGTAATGATTGGTGAATTACCTCAGCCATTATCATTGTTAATTATGACCCTAATCATGATTATGGGTACAATAGCTTGGCCACTGAGCCATGAAGCTTAGATTTGGTGTTTACAGTACCAAGTCATTTGGTATCAGCACAAATCCGTTTTTCGAGATGTGAAATATGTACTAAACATTTAGTAAACCAACTAATAGGGAAAATATAAAAGGTACAATTTAACTATAAATCACAACTCATGCAATTTATGTATTTGCCAAAAATTAAGTACAAAAGTACTAGGGGAATAAAACCAGCAAACAGAAGTGCTTTTTTGGCCAAGGAAAACAGAGATATATTGCTTCGTTCAAATGCCCAACTACTGGAAAGAAATTTTGTGATGCACTGTTTGTTTTGCAAGGAAAAAATCAGTCACATTATTCCTCGAACAAAGACCTTTTTCTGATATCTAAAAGGATGTTTTTGTTAAAATGTTACGATATTGATGCGTTAACAAATTTAAAAGGCTGTAAATTGATGTGCTTTTTTGTTAAGGGCAATTAAAAAATTCAATACGATAAATGGCTCTGCACTTTTCACTATTAACATGTCTTATTACTGCTTAAAATTAGTTAAAATATTAATTTTTTTATGCCGAAATAGAAATTGGGTCTTTTTTATAGATAAAGGAGGGGCATTTTAAATTTTACACAGGATATAACCAAATCAAATTGTTTGATGTTTAATTTAGATTAATAACTTAACTTTGATTCTGAGAACAAGGATGCATTTAAATATGGCTTTAATAAATTTTCTATTTTTTATTATTACATTGTATTAATTTTTAAACCAGCAAGGTTATCAAATTATACACAATGACATGTATAGAACTGAATTCAATATTTTGTTAAATAAATATGAACATATTAAGAAGATTGGTGATTTTTATTTTTTTTTTTTTTTTTTTTTTTTTGCAGCTTTTTGAATTCATGGAAAGCACAAATGCATGCTCACACGCACATATACACAAAACACACGCGCACCAAAGAACATTCACAATATCGGAGAATGACTTCTGTGGAGCCTGGTGCGCATTAAGAGTTCAATCTCGGCCTGTAATAAAGTAGTGCTCAAATAATGTAATTTATTCGTGTATATTATATCATATTTCTTTACAATCTGCAGTTCTTTGTTTAATTGAAAATTATTGCCATACGTTTTATACAGACCCTGAAACGTGCTACTACACCAGTTGCACGGTTCGGTTCGGTACGCTTTGTGAACGGTACGTTTCGCTTTGTGAACGGTACGGTTTGCTTCTTGCACGGTACGCTTTGCTAAAAATAACTGCACGCTTTGTGAACGGTTTGCGCGCTTTATTAATGAGGTAGGCGTGGCCTGAAAGCTTTGAATTTTCTCGATATAATTTTGTTTAGTTTTTGCCCTATAGACTTCAGCAAGTAAGTAATTATGAGGAGCCTTTTTTCTTTACTTATATGATATATTACAAATGTATTTCAATTTAATTAAAATCAGAACTTCCATCCGTTCTCCCGTTTTTGATACATGTACGTGAAACGTGTATTTCTCTCGCTGAAAACGACCGGGAAGCAAAGGATAGTTTTAATTTTGAATAGTCTGTTATTATTCGTATTTAATTTTAGACAAATGCAATTATTACAAAAGAATTAAAGAACTGATTGACTTCAATCCGATATATGTTTGTTAATTCAGCGATCTGGCGATAATTCTAAACAAGCATCTTAATATTATTATTTTTATACATGTACTTGTATTGAAGTCATTAAATATTTCAAATGCGTTTAAAATTGCTATGAAAAATTGCCCCGACTTTTTCCAATTTCTCTTTAGTTTTCTTCTCGCTGTCTTGATTTTCGGCTTGTTGTTATATTTACAAGCATCTTTCTATTTTTGTATTCATAATTCTTATGATCATTCTTTATTGCGTACTGTTGCCGATCAAATTCCTCTGGTGAATAGACGATGTAAAAATACACGCAATTAATGATACATGTAATATAAACAATGAATTTCAGTGTAGAAATCTTGAAATTAACTGTTTTAAAGTTTTTCGACACGTTTTTATTTATTTAAAAGAATTTTAAGATTTCTTAAAATAGTTTATGTATATTGAAAATTTCTGTTAAGTTTGCGACAGTTATCTTTCCTGCGGTATTGTCAAAGTGAGACAGCATCTTCATATATGGACTCAAAACCAACGTCGCCGGATGTAACCAATGGATTTATTTTGCGGTAAATTTAAAATTGTGGTAGCGTCATTTCAAAAGCGTGGGTTCTCACTTTCTTTCAGGACGCCGATAGCTAAGCATTGAAAATGTTCAAAGCGATCTTTAAAGCGGTAAGGATTATATTTTTGTTTTATTTTACTTATGGAGCCCAATAAAGTACTTATAAGGTCATTCTATTGTGCGTCGCTTTCAACAATTCTTAACAAGTGATGCGAATGTTAGATACTGTGAGGATCTTGGTCTAAGAGGGAATCATAGGATATTTTATAGAGGAGTAGGGGGTCGCACTATTTCGGGCATTCTCCGTGAGGATGCTAGTTTCATTGAAAAAGTAAAACATCATAACATAATTCAAATTGTCGGGGGTTATGATGTTCGACGTGCGACGTCTCCCGAAGAATTGGCAGCGTATCTTGAATCTCTTGTATCGGTACCGCATTATAGATTTGGAGTCTCTCGGATCCATGTATGTAAATTGTTGCCACGATTTAAGCAATGTTTTGATTACAACAGTACGGTAGATCAAGTAAATATCCTTCTCAAATCTGCTCTGCACAGATTTGAATTCGCTTCATTTTGGGAGCATAACGACCTCTTCCCTTCGCCCAAGTTCAAGGCGTGTGACCATAAATTTCTTTTTGACGGCGTCCACCTCAATAAACAAGGCAACGTCCATCTGTATAGAAGCTTGCGCGGACTTATTTTGTCTAGAATGCGTTGAAGTTTCGGGCGATTATCTCTTGTAATTTCAAAGTAAGCTATAATATATATATGTAGATTTTACATACATATCTGAGTATTATTTCATTTCTCTGGAATTGGCAAGGAACGGATTTTCCGTATTTTATTTCCTCACTAAGTCTTATCACAGTTTTACTTGTGTTTTCATGAGATTTTTCATATTTGTTTTGCCTCTCCGAGGCTGATCTCATTGCACTAGAATCAACACAATCTACTTGAATTTTCCTGATATTTTCAGTATTTGTTTTGCCTTCCTGAGGCGGATCTCATTGCACTGGAATCAACACAATTTACTTGTGTTTTTCCGAGATTTTCATATTTGTCTAGCCTCCCTGAGGCGGATCTCATTGCACTGGAATCAACACAATTTACTTGCGTATTCCTGAGATTTTTCATATTTGTTTAGCCTCCCTGAGGCGGATCTCATTGCACTGGAATAAACACAATTTACTTGTGTTTACTTGAGATTTTTCATATTTTTAGCCTCCCTGAGGCGAATCTCATTGCACTGGAATCAACACAATTTACTTGTGTTTTCCTGAGATTTTTCTTATTGGTTTAGCCTCCCTGAGGCGGATCTCATTGCACTGGAATCAACACAATTTACTTGTGTTTTTCTGAGATTTTCCATAATTGTTAAGCCTCCCTGAGGCGAATCTCATTGCACTGGAATAAACACAAATTACTTGTGTTTACCTGAGATGTTTCAATTGTTTTAGACTCCCTGAGGCGGATCTCATTCCACGGAAATAAACACAATTTACTTGTGTTTTCCTGAGATTTTTCATATTTGTTTAGCCTCCCTGAGGCTTATCTCAATGTAAGGAAATCAACACAACTTATTTGTGTTTTCCTTACATATTTGATTTTTGTTCTTTCCTCCCGAGGTTTATTTCATTACATTACAATGTATATATCACAATTAATATACGTATGCATTGTTATTGGATTTTATTTTTACATGTATTTTGCATTTACGCTTTCCTTAGGTCTGTCATTTAATTTTCAATAAGCTACACAATAATTAAAAAAAAAGTATACATGCAGAGACATTTTTTAATAAAAAAAAAATCATTTTAGTGCGTTTTGAAGTATTCCGGAATTTTCATGTTTTATCATATTTTTCTCCATTCTATTCAGACCGGATGTTGACATTTGTTTACTAACCAAGAACAGTGTATATTCATAATTTTAGTTATTCTATCGTCATCAAGAATAAGTATGCCACCAAAGAGAACAAGCCAAGCTCGCGCAAAACCCACAACTGTCTCAAAACAAAAGAAACGAACTTGGAAGTGGCTTCGCCAGCTTTATCACCCAATGTACTAGAAACCATCACAGCACAGGTGACCCAGCGGGTGACGGCCACAATTAGAGATGAGTTGACTGCGCTGATAAACAACATTAACAGCAACAGTGCTTCAAATAGTCAGGGGAGTATTAGTAAAAACCCTCTAGTGGCAACTAACAATGATGATAGTGACGGGTTGGTAACAGAATCTAAACATCTGGACAACGCTATTCAACACTCAGTTGAAGCGGTAGTTGTCGATCACACTGAAAAATTTCTGGTAAGTGTCCAACAGGTTTTGTTAGTACAGCAGTACCAATTGATGCAAGGGTATCGGATCAAACTAAATCAAAAATTTGGTCAAATCAGTATATAGAAATTTCAAGCCTTTTGTCTAAAGATAAACGGAGGAAAGGTAAGTTCTCTCTACAGGTCGAAGATGGTGACAGTCCAGGCCAGTTGACAATCCACCAGGTTGAGAATGATTCTCAAAACGAGGTAACTTTCTCATCTATGCATGACTGGCTAACAGCATGGAATAGATTTGCTGCAATTTATTGCATGAAATACCCGGAACAGCAATCTAAATTAGCTAAGCATTTAGAAGCAGTCAGAGATATTGCAGATGCCAAGGGCAATTGGAAAGCTTACGACACCGATTTTAGGATGCTTGTTGCCCAAGGACAAGTTTCATGGGGTGACATACACATGGAATTGTATGTTAATGCCAGACTGACGACAGCTCTACCCTCAAAACCTAACAAAAGTCATAAAGATATGTCATCTAGCTCTATGCCAAGAGGTGTCTGTTTCCAGTACCATTCAGGTAAGCATTGTTCAGCAGGCTTGTCTTGTCGCTTCCAACATAGATGTTATAACTGCGGCGGGTCACACCCATTTATTCAGTGTACAAAGCAAGCCAAGCAGCCCTTTCGTGTCATGCAGAAGTATCAAAACCATGCAGGTAGTACAGGAAAAAAATTCAACCAATCAAAATCAATTGCTACATCCAAGCAAGGGCCAACCACCAATCAAGGTAAATAGACTTACTTATTGGTTATGATGAGGATGAAACTTATTTTTAAGTTCAGGGTTTCACAAATGGTTTTTATTTAGGCTTTGTTGTAGAATGTCTTGGAATAGAGTCAAACAATTTAAATTCAGCTCTTACAAAACCGGAAATTATTGATCAAAAAATACAAAAAGAAATTTCGGCTTGTAGAGTTCAAGGACCTTTTGAGAATAAACCATTTTCCAATTAACAGTGTTCACCACTGGGTTTGGTTGAAAAGAAAGAGCCAGGTGAATTTAGAATGATTCATCTTTTGTCATACCCAGAAAATCAATCAATTAATGATGGCATACCACCTGATGAGTCATTTGTTCAATACTCATCTATTTCAAATGCTATTCATTTTATAAAAAAGTGTGGAAAAAGTGCGTTCTGTTGTAAAACTGACATTAAGTCAGCATTTAGAATTATTAATATACACCAATCTCAGTATAAGTTTCTTGGGTTCAAGTGGAAGAGTAAATATTACTTTGATACATGTTTGCAGTTTGGTCTAAGTTCATCTTGTAAAAATTTGAACGATTTCCAACAGCCCTACAATGGATAGCACAAAATAAACTTGGTATACCATGTATATCACATGTTTTGGATGACTTTATCATTGTGGATACATCGCCAACTCAATGTATCTACAAGCTGAAATCTTTCTTGCATATGTGTTCAGATATTGGGGTTCCCATTTCACTTGAAAAAACATGTGGTCCTAACCAAGTTGTAACTTATCTAGGTTATGAATTGGATTCAACAAAAATGGAATGCAGATTACCAAAGGAAAAAATTTTAAAGTGTATCAACAAAATTCAGGAGGCGATGGAACAATCTAAGTTAACATTAAAGCAGCTGCAGTCAATTATAGGTTTATTGAATTTTGCTTGTAATGTTGTGTTGCCAGGCAGGGCCTTTTTAAGGAGGCTAATTTTTTTTACCATTGGAGTAAAAAAGCAGTATTATAGAATTAGGATGACGAAACAAGTAAAGGAAGATTTAAGTGTCTGGTATGATTTCTTGTGTAATTTTAATGGTTCCTCAATGTTTCTCCCAGATATATGGTTAAGTTCAAGTGAATTAAGGTTATATACAGATGCATCTGGAGCTGTAGGGTATGCTGCAGTTTTTAAAAGTCAGTGGTTCAAAGGAGAATGGAATGACAGTTGGCGAAATCAGAACATAGCAGTTTTAGAATTATACCCAATAGTTTTGACTGTCGATATCTGGTCAAAATATATGACTAATATAATATTTTGTTTAACACAGACAATCAAGCACTGGTTCATGTCATTAATAAACAAACTGCAAAAGATAAGCACATCATGTTTCTTTTACGAAAACTTGTATTGATATACTTAAAGTTTAATATTTATTTTAAAGCTCAGCATTTGACTTCAAAAGAAAATTTACTATGTGATTGTCTTTCTCGTTCAAAGGTAAATCAGTTTTTACAACTGGCACCATGGGCCGACAGCAATCCAGTCAACATACCTCCACTACCGCCATTTCCAAATTAAGAGGTGACATACAAAGACTATTGGATGCTAGCCTTACTAAGTCCTCATTAGCTTCGTACTCACATGCTTGGACAGTTTTTAAAGATTTTGCTGAGAAATACGACTTAATTATTGAGTTTCCGGTGAAGCAACACATATTAGTATACTATGTTGCATACCTATTTTTAAAGGAACATGCTGCAACAACTATTTCATCATATCTCTCTGCTATTAGTTACATTCATAAGCTCAACAGTTTTGGGGATCCATGCTCATCCTTTTTAATACAAAAATTGCTCTTATCAACACGCAAACTTAAACCTTCACAAGATGTTAGAATACCTATTACTAAAAATATTTTGCATCAAATTTGTGACTTTTTACCAGTTACAGTTTCAAATGCATTTGAAATGGCCATGTTTAGAGCAATGTTTTTGTTGGCCTTTTACGGATTCTTGCGAGTAGGTGAAATAACATCAGGTCAAAAGGTAATTAACAAAAATTTAATTTAGTTTAATCACATTTCCAGGGAGCAAGATCATTTAACTATCAAATTTATTACATATAAACATCACATGGGCAAACCATATTTTTTCGCTATTCACTCTGCAAGTAACAAAAATTATTGTCCAGTTCAGTGCCTACAAGACTACATTAAGTTAAGAGGAGAACAAAATGGACCACTTTTTTGTTATGTACCACATATTCCAGTTTCCAGGGGAAAAGTTTCGGCGGTATTAACGGTATGAACGGTACGTTTCGCTTTGTGAACGGTACGGTTCGCTTTGTGAACGGTACGGTTCGTTTTGTGAACGTTACGGTTCGTTTCTTGCACGGAACGGTACGGTTCTTTTTAGAGGTGTAGTAGCACGTTTCAGGGTCTGTAATCTGTGTGGCTTTATCTGTCAGCTTTGAAGTGATATAGAGTTTTATTGAATTTAATAATGAGGATCGCAAAAATAACTAATATATAATTCGAAGTTTACAGAACATAATAAAATATTCGACCACGTTTGGAGTTTTTCATGGAATTTTTAACTCTGAGATACTATTGATAACTGAGCAACACATTCTCACGACTTAAAAAAACATTCAGAATTATATTGATGTCCGTTTGTCTTGCATTTCCTTATTTGGACAACACTGAAGGAAACGAAAATTGTACGAAATCTGTTAAGTTTGTTCACGGAAATCAGTTTTAAAGATTAAAAAGTGATATTAGATTGTCGTCTGATATTGTTTGATAATGGTTTTCCTCGGTTACATCCTCTTTAACCGTTGATTGAGATTTGATGTATTTCCAGCATTTCAGACTTCCAAACACCAGAAGAATGAGAATAGCAAACAGAGAGAGGCAAAGGGTCATCACAATAAAAGGAGGGCCCAGCGCGCCGGCAGCAGATTTATTGATGTCTGGTTCCGCTATGGAAAAGTTAGACGTTATTAAGTTATGATACTTATTTGTATTTATTTTTAAGATTATTTATATGCCTACGTTTCCTAATAAAAACATATTCCCATATTTAAAAACGTAAACAAATTAAAATTCACATCATCTGAAAAAATTATTACATGTAAATTTCATATTGATAAGAAGGGTATCTAGACATTCATATTTGATTTTAATTAGGTAGCCTTTAAAGGCATGCGAATATGCCTTCATTAGAATTTCTAAAATTTGCTTATGTTCTTAAATGTGTAATCAGTTGTATATATATAAATATATATAATAGTTCTCAAATTAATTTCAAACATTGCACAGTCAATAAACAAATATATTGACATTTTGTGCAAACCATTTTCATGAAATTATTTAATGCTTATCAACTTACATGTTTCATCTACACAACCCGTAGAGAATCTGCAACTTTCGTTCGAACAATTACATTCAAGTGCGCATTTCAATCCATAACTTGGATAGACACATGGTCTGCTACAATTAGGTCCCGAGTATCCAATTTTGCACTCTGTAACATTCTCATTACTTTCAATTATAAAGATTATTTTGATAAAAATTCATAGATATAGAATTCGTTTACGTTTCTTCATTCCAAAATTATTAACAAAATTAATGTCGATACCTAGTGATGTTAATCTGTGGATTGATGAGTTTCTTTATTTAAAAATAAGTGCTAATGGCAAGCCACCTATCATTTAATTTTGATTTCTTTACCTATAGAGAAAATATCAACAGATTGCAAAATATAGAACCTGTACAGTTTTTTAAGTCGCTATTCCATTCGGAACCAGAACAACACCCACCAAAATATCTACAAAAATAATTAAAAACCTGTTGAATAGAGTTACCCACAAAATATGTTGTCTAAGCTTTAGAAACAACTTAAATATTAATAAACCACTTTTTAAAACCTTTCTATCTTTACAAGCATGCTCACGATTTCCGTATTATACATGCATTTAAACTGTAACGAAACCACACACTAAATTACCTGGAGCAGTTTTCATCAGAGAACGTAAAATACACAAAGCTCAGAATAATTTGAGCACATGTTGACACCATGCATCTACATTTCATTTCGTCTGTATGCCTTAAAACAATTTGGCTTTGATATCTGGATTAAAATAAGGAAGTTTTTATTCCTTTCTACACCGCAACTAAGTACAATGTAAAAAATTCACAGTCTGAGTGATATGCACTTACTTTTATTGAGGAATTGTTTCTGAATCACTGAGTGTGTATATACATGTAGTGGGTATGGTACCACGCCGCACACGCACATCGTTTGTATTTAAATTACTATGGCGAATTCCCCACAAAGCCTAGTGCCCACATACAAGTTAACAAACCTTTGCAAGTGTCCTTTCCGATACATGTATATTTCATTTTATCAAATAGAATATACAACATGACACAAATAAAAATACAACATGACTACTTTAGTCATGTCCCTACTTTGGGTATATTAAATCAAGAGTGAATCAAAAATAACAAACGATTGGCAATGAAGGAAACCTAACTTCTGTTAAACTAATTGATTGGCAAGTACCACGAACAGGTCGGCTCTATTCGGGCCCCTAACCCTGGCACTTTCTACCTTCCCTGACAAACTGTCAGTAATGTGGTCTACGACCACCCTTTATCAACAATACCACACAACAGAACAGCTTCGGCTCTATTCGGGCCACTGATCGATCTAATTGTGTGGATCCAGAAGTTTATTACAGTGTTTCTGTAACCTTCTCGAGACTTCAGCTGCTAACCCAGAAATGACACCGACGCTCAGCTTCTCTCAATTATATACACATGGGAGAGTCCACTGGAAAGGGGTGTCGGGTTATTCCATTATCAACATTGATTTTTACTAAGATCAAATTTTTTACACTATCAACTTTCAAACCCATTATTTCTTTTACTTGACACACTAAAACTAATTTTTTAAAAGTTAAAAAAAAAATTACATATATTTACTTATTTAAGCCAGTATATTCCTATTTTTAGATAATCGAATGGTGGAATAAGGAGTCATTTAGAGTGAATTTGAAGTGTGAATCACTGATTGTGGTGACAAAAACATACACAGATAAACTATGCATTGCCTTAACACGTGTTCTTATTTAAAAAATGAAAGTTTTAACGTAATAACACCAATTTCATAAATAAAAGGTATGTAATTTTCATTCGTAAGGGAGATTATATTACAGACATGAATATTAATGTGAACAGTGTCACGTGGAATTTAGCTCATGAATTAAGTGTACGTGATTTCTCCATGTAGTAAAGGGGAAATCTGAGGGGAACATTTGCTATATAACATCAAATGAATCCATAATTACGGATTCCGTGGGACTAAAGGGTGAGAGTAACTGACACCCCTTGGGTAAACTGTGATAATGCAGAATAAGAGAGGGTGTTTTGTCTAGGAAAAAACCCACAAGGCATTATAGTGGTCACAGCGAATCTAAGACCGCGATCTTTGGGTTAGTGGCCTCACATTTATAATGATTGCCAAAGAGCCATGTATTTTGTCTCTTTTGGCTAGCTACTACAGTACCGATCAGACCCAACCTAACACCAGCGTAAACCCCAACTAAACCCCGGGTTTACTTTTGGGGTTTACTTGGGGTTTACTCTGGGTTTACTTTTTGAACATCTGGGTCCACTCGGGGTTTACTTTGGGTTTACTCGCGGTTTACTTTGGGTTTACTTGGAAATTGCTTTTGAGGTCAACTGTACGCACTGAAGTGTGAAGCAGACCCGTATATTATCTTACTATCCTACTGACTGTAATTCCTGCCCCTTGTATATTCCGAATACACAGTTAGCGTCTGCTTTCAGGGGTATACTTCTAACTGGGTTTACTCTCTGTGTCCACTCTTGGTTTACTTTGGGTTTACTCTGGGTCCACTCTAGTAAACCCAAAGTAAACCCAGAGTAAACCCAAAAAAGTAAACCCAGGGTTTAGTTGGGGTTTACTTTCTGTTAGGTTGGGTCTGATCGGTACTGTATATTCAATCAAAATCTTATTATAAGCGTCCCTATATTGTGTCCCACTGTGCTGAATTTTTGTGCTTTAAGGATAGTTCTGTGTCCAGCACATTGAATTTAGGTATTTTAACACTTGTGGCATGTTATAAGCCAATCCCTTTTTGCCTTCCACCATTTGGTTTTCATTAATTTTGCAATACATCTACAAACTTTTAAAGACACCTATAAATCTGAATGTTCATACAATAATTATTGGTTTTTAATCTACAGTATACTCTTTAGCTTTGTCATAGGGAGATACGAAGAAAATGTTTTCAATTAACGAAGAACTAGAATTATAGAAGAAAAAAACAAGTCATGTTCGAAATTCAGATCTTTCATTACATTTACAATGTGACATAAAGAAAGAACAAATAGAGAGAATAAACCTGTTCAGTTCTAGGGCTACAATTATCAGACAAGAGGGCTAAAGAAGGGAGGATGTAGCAAGTTCCGATCTATTAATTGGTACTAAAGAATGGAAAGATGTTTTCAAATCCCCATCGGATATGCAGAGGCATGCGAAAACAGTAATTGAAGCGCAAAGAGTTATCCTGTGGTAATTACACTAATAAAAAACTATAATGGTTATCTTAACAACTCAAATCATTCGTAGTTAAACAAGTTTGTTTTGTGGAGAGGAACGAAATCTTTGACTTTGGAAGATGGATTAAACCGAGTTAAAACATGTCTACAACTGCGTATTAAATTAACATATGTACATTCAAAAATAAAATACTCATTGATTTCAATTTCGAAGTTACAAAATGGACATGGCTGGGAATACATTCATTTTAATTTTGCTAAAAAGTAATTATTGGAATTACAATTCTGTGTAATTTCTTAAATTGTGGCCAATTATATTTGTATTAATTTATAGATTCAATCAGATACTCGAATATTTTAACCCAGTAAGAGTCACAGAATCTAAAATCCTCATTCCGTTTGAAATTCAGTTGAGTGGTTCTTTCTTTTACCTTATTAATTTCCTGTACAGTTTTTTGCAATTCTTTTTTTTTAATTTCATGAACATTGATATTGTAATTTGTAAATTTCATATGTTTGTAGCTTATGTCTTTCTTTTTCGATATCTTAATATTACTTGCTTCACATGAAATTAATCTTGCTAGCCAGTCACAATTTGGAACACAAGAATGTTGTAATTTTTACATACACGGAAAAAATGGAATGTAGAAGTATATTCTATCGTGTTCTTGAAAAAATAAAAACCGTGGTATACGTTTTGTGTCCTTGTTCATTTTTTTTTTTGTCCTTGTTCATTACAACATCGTTTCTTTGATCTGCTAGCAGTTGTTTTTTGCGCGATGTTTAGAATGATTGTCTACAACGTTACTTATAAGTATCGAGTGTTACATAATATTAATTTTTTTCAAATAAAATTGTCAAAATTTACGTAAAAAAAATTACTTTGGTTACAGTATACATTTATTGCATGATAGTTTTGGAGATATATGGAGATTTATAACCCAGAAAAAAAATTATATTTCCCAAGGACATCGCCCGAGGGAAATATGATATTTCTGGGGGACTAAATCTTCATATTTCCTTCACCATCATGCAATAAATTGTTTACTAAACCGAAAACACTGTGCCGGATAATTATGCCAGTGCTAAGGTGGCATTTGTGCACCCGCTTAAGATGCCTTTTAATAAAAATCCATATATAACATATGTTAGACCATTGTTAAGAAAGTGTATAACAACTTTTGTTATCAGTGTGTCTCACCTGACAAGTGAGATATTTACCTTTAAAAACAATATCCTATAAGAAAACAATAATGCCCATAGGAGAAATAACATTCCTACAGAAATTATTAAAAATTCTGTAGGATTTTCTAATAGTCATATACTTAAGGAACTAAATTTCCTTTAGACAGGAATTTGATTCATGCAGCTAATTTTCCTATAGGAAATTAAGATTTCCTATTGGATTTAAAAATCCTATGGGAGTTTTGTTCAAATCCTATGGGAATAAAATTCGTATAGCAATTTCTATTATTCCGGTAGGAAATCCTAATTATCCTATAGGAAAATTGTTTTTTCGTATGGGAAAAATTATTTCCCTGTAGGAATTTATTCTTAAAAGGTGAATATCTCACCTGATAGGTAAGATACAACAACTTCACTATGACAGAAATAATTATGAAATCGATTCTTTCGGTTTTTGCTATTCCCCTTTACACATTATTTTGAGGATCTAGTGCTCATGTACCTGCAAAGGCCCCAAAATGGTCCGTAGCAAGTGGTTTAAAATTATAAATCTTTAATAAAGACACCTTGAACGTTTTCCTTCAAATTGTATTTGTTTAATTAACCCATGCATACACTTACAAACTTGAATGAAATTTATGGTTAAAAAATATTTTGCTCATATTTGCTCCATAACGTTTTAGTTTTAAATGTTTTTTTTTAAATACATACAGAACAAAAGTTGTGCAAAAGGGCTTCTATTTGATACTTTTAAAAACTGGTCCCTTAAATTAGGGATCTAGAGCCCTTTAAAGTCAGTCTTTTATAACTCGAAAACGGTAAACATATCGATATGGGCATCACTGGAAGAATTGTTGTTTGTGATCTTATTAATCGCACAAAACTGTTTTTGTGTTAGGGTATTGCGAAATATGTAAAAATGTAAATATAATATTTTACCTCTCTCCAATGGAAATAAAGAGGGGTACAATATTTCACGGCCATTATATTCTTATTCACCAGTTATAACGAACATAAATCATTTATAAATTAAAAACTCAATCACATATGTAGGACTGGTTCGCCTTCGTCTATGCAACAGACTTCATTTTTTAATTAAAATTTTTACAACAAGTACATTTACTATCTTCTGGTTTCATAATCAACATTCTACAATATAACAAATGAAACATTAGATACATGTATACAGTGAATGTAAAGGGAGGGGAGAGAGGGCTGTTGCACGTAAAACAGCGAATCCTCGAATGACTTTTATTTCCTAATACCTGGACACAGGTGAACTACCTGTTCCGCACGAATACACTTAACTTAATCCCGTATACTCATCAATAATCTAATCGAAATCGTTATATTATTAATAACTCTCTCAAAACCGGAAATAACAACAACATGTGTTTACCTTACCATTTATAAATATATTGATATTTTGAAACCCTCTCTAGTTGGAATTGAAAACTGGAGGGGTTCTCAATATTTCGCGGCTATTATACTTGTATTTTAAAGTATCTCTAATGGGAATTGAAAATAGGATATGGGTTCAATAATTCGTGGCTAAAATATTTGAACCATCTCCTCAAAGGGAATTGAAAATTGGAGAGAGTTACGGTTCAATATTTCGTATACATTGTTGAAAGAGGTTTCTGTCTCTCCAATAAGATTTGAAAATCGGTGGTGGGGAGGAATATTTTGTGGACATAATATTTTGACCCTAGGTTTCATTATTTTATGAAGATGGTTGATAATATTTAGTAGCTCTGTTTCAAACCTGGATTCAATATTTTTCGTGGTTAAAACAGTATATGACATCTCAAATTGAATTTTATGATTAAGAAACGTCTTTAAACATGAAATCAAGGGTTCGTCGAATATCGCTTTAGTAAGTATAAAAATCAAAAGCTGACGGGAGCTATAAATAAACCCGAATTATATTCTGTTGAAACGTTGCATGAGGTGATCTGGGAACTACTGAATGGCTAAACGGTGTTGAATTTTCCCTTATGTAAATCCCGGTAAAAAATTATTCTTAATATACCCATCTTCGACGATTAATAAAGGTTTCAACTGATCTTTACTGATATGTATGTGCATTAACAAGGAAAATCAACGACAACAAATGACGAATATGGGGAACTTTGGACATACTGTAGTTTATAATTGGGCGTATTGTATCTAATTCCTTATACGTTTGGACCACCGATCGAATCGTAAACTGTATCAAACAACATAAACAAGGTTGTAAAATCTTATAGTTCGTGATGCTTTCATATAGATGAAGGCTGTATTTTCATAGGCACATAGAAGAAAGTGGTCGAAAAAGGTCGCTGCTGGATATCGTAAATAATTATGTCAAAACCGGATTGGATATAATTAAATTAAAATCCAAATAAGTGCATGTAAATTAAGTGATTTAATTGCTTATAATTTACGTACTCGGACCCGGAAGTGAACAACACTTCCTTATCGAGAACAAATTCTGAATTAGTTGAAATTTAAAGGTAAGTTATACATAAAGATAAATGCCACTGTAGAAAAATGCACTGGATTAATCAGGTAAGTTTCAGAGACAATCCATAAATTTATATACTAGCGGAAAAAAGAAACTGTGCATTATAAAATTTAGTATAATTTTTCTATATCTATTGTTTGTATTTATAAAATTTAAGCAGTCGTAAATGGTATTGTTTTTGACAATATCGGATGGTAACCGTCCGGGTGCACGGACTTTCTTCATGGTTAGTGAGCACCTGTTGTTTATTGAAGACTTTGTACGCACGAGTTTTACGAGCCAATACTGTTTGGAATAAGAACTGTAAAGGATTTGTTTAAACTTTTTTTGTTAAAGAAATCACTTTAGTTTCAACAAAATTTACCCCTATGTCATGCCACGACTCAACGAAAACCATCGTAATCGTGCTGTTGGGATGCTGCAAGCTGGAATGGCACAAAATACTGTAGAAGACACTTTGGAGTTCATCGGAACACCATCCAGTCATTATCGAGACGTTTTTAGACAATCTGGCAGCACCCAGGATCGACCGCGCTCTGGGCGACCTCGTGTGACGTCACGTCAACAGGACAACCACATTAGACTTGTGCATCTGAGAAATCGTTTCCAGACAGCAAGTTTGACTGCCCGTAGCATTCCAGGGCTTCGACCAATTAGTCAAAGAACTGTGCGTAATCATCTGCGCGAGCAAAACGTCAGAACAAGACGTCCAGCGGTGCGCCCAGTACTGCCTCAACGTCATCGTATCCCTAGACTAGCGTGGTGTACACGACATCTGCGATTCAGAATACAGGACTGGACCAATATTCAGTTCACTGATGAATCCAGATTTCATTTGGATAGCAGTGACGGCCGTTTTATGGTGTATCGTTGCGTTGGGGAGCGTTACCAGGACGCTTGTGTTGTGCAACGTCGACAATTTGGTGGAGGTAGCGTTATGGTGTGGGGTGGAATATCAGCACGTGGAAGGACCCCTCTACAAATTGTCGATGGAAATCTCACCGGGGTACGCTATCGAGATGAAATTATTCAGCGTCATGTGATACCCTTTATACAGAGACATCAAAATCACATCACTCTGCAGCAAGACAACGCAAGGCCACACGTTGCACGTGTAGTCAGGGACTTGTTTGTTGAACAGAATGTCGATGTCTTGCCTTGGCCAGCTGTTTCTCCCGATTTGTCGCCGATCGAGCACGTCTGGGATTAAATGGAAAGACGTTTACGCCGTTTACCAAATCAGCCTGTGACATTGGCTGATTTAGGCCAGGCTTTAACCAACATCTGGAACAACATCCCTCAAGCATTTCTGAACACTTTAGTGGCATCAATGAGGCGTCGCTGTCAAGCATGCGTGAACGCAAATGGTGGTCACACGCGTTATTAATTTTGTTAATTCAATTTCAAATAACAGTTACTTTGGAGTGTGCTGAAATTGACGTAATTCGACGTTGACATTAATGTGTTATGAGATGTTGTTACGAATACATGTGTTAACAGTATTACAAAAATAAAATTTGTTCATTGTAATTTTTAAATGTTTTTTTCATATATTAAATAATGCACATTTTCTTTTTTCCGCTAGTATAATAGAGAGGAATCGTAGATAGGTGATTAATTATTTCAGACCTACCCCACATTAGTTTTAAGCATGAATTAGTCTGGCACACGCGAAGCACTTGTCCGCGATTATGATTTTCTTATCCATTGAATGAGATAAAACAACTGGCAGAACTTTCTATACTTCTCAAATTTGATTGAATGATATATCTAATGAAAAGTTTATTTCATCAACCATATCATTTATTTTTAACACGGACAGCGAATAAAAATGCTGGTTAACTCAAAGGGTTTTAATATATTTCTTTTACAGCTAGAAACATTTTCGTAATGTTTCATCGGACATCACGCAATGTTGTCCTTTTGTTAGTTCTCTTAACTAGCATATGGACAAGATCGTCTCTTTGTGTAAAGGTAATTCCTCAGAACTCATTAACATATATAAGTAAGAATTTTATCATAATGGACATATACATATATGTACCATGCATAATTGTGCAAAAAAACTGAAAAGCCGTAATTTTATAGTTAGACACATTTATTAACGTAAACATGTAAACAATTAAATTTTAAAACAGGAATTAAGTTCACAGGAGAATGAATCAAACATCCATGAAAAAGTCAAAGTAGTCGAACAATGCCCGTATACAAAGAACGGGTGGATCAAAGCAGCTGAACAGAAAAATTGTACAGGTTACTATTCAAACCAGCCAAGCAAACCATATGTATACCACTGTGTCATCAACGAATGGGCCAACGCAACACTGGAAGTTTGTGCCGTAAAAATACTCGTTATCTGTAAGTCGATGCATCAATTTGGCATTAACCATGTTTTGTGTATTATATCTTAATGCAGAATTGGCCAAAATCTTCTTAGCTAGTATACATGTCATCAAAGTCGATGCTAAATTCTTTGTCTAATAAGTTCAATTATTCTTAAGTGTGGCAACAAATACATATAGTCACGAACATTACTGCAATGACGATAGGAAAGTCAAACTTTAAGATGAAATATGACCGATTAAACTTACACTTGGACTTTTTCATTGTAATTCAACTTTTAAATACATAGTTTAATATATATATATATATATAAATATAAAGTACAAGTAATAAAAAGTACAGATGAAATTGTCATATAAATTCTAAATTGGGAGGATAAAAAATAAAATAAAATATTACTGTGGTTTCATCAATATTCGTTGAATACCAATTTTCGTGGATTTCGTTGTTAAGTTGATCCACGAAATTAAATGCTCATCGAAGAACAATTTCAACTAACATTTTGTATTGATAGGGTCATAGGCCATGAATTTACGTATCCTTGAAACTGTGGTTTTCAGAAAATCGACGAAAATTGATACCCACTTATATTGATGAAACCACAGTACTTTCTACACATGATTTTCTTATGTGTATTGTACATTTTAACTGCTTACAAATATTGATGTTTTAGTTTTTAAAGGAAGGTAATTTTAAATTCCGTTATAGTTGGAAAATGCCCTGAATACAACATTGGAGCTAGAAGAATTCTAGGCAGTGACATGAGATCGTGTAACATATCTCATCCCTCGTGTCCATCCGTGTACAACTCTACAGATGCTTATAAGTGTAAGTAGAAAACGAGGAATTGTCCTTTCAGCATTGGTTCTACGCCTTATATTTTGTTGTAAATAAGTAAAATATGGACATGTTTTCATTAAACTAAGAAACCACGCACTTTCATTAAACTATGTGATGCACAGTTGCTAAATGTATTATACGAAATTTTTTTTTAAAATTAATTCTTCATAATTTTTATCTTCTAGAAAAGCAAATTAAACATGTCACATAGTATTATTTTAATTCATATTATGATTGATTATGGATTTTAAAAAAGTACATTAATTTTGCATGTTAACTCAGTCTTGTTTTATTTTCAGATAAGAGTTGTTATAATTTGTCGACCGATTGGGAAAATAAACAAAATAGGTATAGTGAATCAAAATCGACACAACCACTGTCGATTTTACAAAACAATCCAGTTGAAGATAGTAGCGAAAGTTGGGAAATGATTTTACCTCTTTCAATGTAAGTTTGAAAATTTAAAGGCAAGTTCTGTTAAAATAAAGCAACATGTCAATAGTACAATGTATGTTGACAACGTGTGGGCATTAAAATGGATGATCGATTCATACCTATTTATGTGGCTGTATAACCCTTACGTTTGATTTTAATTAAACGTTTTAGAAAATCGTTGTACACAAGTTGTATGAAGCCCATCTATACAATTAAATTGTGTAGTATATTTTTGTCTTAAATTAAATCATGTTATACTGTAAATCTCGCGTTTAAGATAACTTTTCAAGAAAAAATGTTTTCATTGAATTTTGCACCTTGTGACAGAAGGCCACGATATGTTCCTTTCATTCAATTTGTTTATTAACGTGTACAATACGGGCACAGTGAATCGAAGAATTTCTCACGATATATAATTGTTATTAGAATAACTTAATACAATGATGGTGCCTTCTGCTAAATATCAACAAATTCGCTTACAAAAAAAATGTCATTCCTTACTGTTATCAGCAAACTGCATCTTTGTCGATGCTTTCCATAACATTAAACTCATAAAATGTCTCTGTACATAACACATAGGAAAAAATGATCAAAGGTGAAATTTTATCTAGTGTTTTGACGTTTTCAACTTGTCATGCCTTTTTCTAAAAGCTTGCATCTTATTCGGACACAACTGTACGTAGTTAGCAAATGTTATATATTATATTTTTCTTTGAGACGAACGGAATCTTGCTTTCAACGTCTATATTTTTCCAGTATTTCTTTTATTGGCATGGTGAGATTGATTACGAGATGCACAAATTTATTTTCACTGTTGTTGTCCAATTTGCTTTCCAACTTGATCTTGGAACATTAAAAATAGTGTTCCCTCATTTCATGCCGTTTTAAGATAATTAAAGAGGTTGGTCATAAAACTGATATAAATACCAATAAATGACAAGACACCATGTGTAGGTATAAACACAGAGGTGAATATTTATATAATTTACAGAGATAGGAACACAACACATTTCAAAACAAGATCCGGCATTTTGTTTAATATAAGTATGACGATTGAATTAATATTTCATCAAATATTTTTAAAACCAGCATAATAAAATTCATTTAATTTATTCTGTTCATAAATTTCAAACGGTTTTTTTCCCATTTGATATGTTAAGTTTCTAATTAATCAAATTATAACCGTTGGTTAAAAATTTAATCTTCATTCAGTTATCATTCGAGATTTCCATGTTTTTTCTTCTTAAATCTACTTACAGAGGAGTAGTAGTATGTATTGTGCTGGTGATTTCCCTGGTTTTTGTCATATACCGCCGAGGAAAAACATATTCAGGTTCACAACCAGGTACGTTTATTACCATACCTCATATGGCTCAGCGCAATAACCTTAACGTTTCTAGCATGTAGATATGAGCATGCATTATAATGGTTGGGTTTTACAGGTGATTCCGAAGAAGGATCAACACTTGTGAACGATGTGCACAATTCAAGTTTGAAATGAGGTAACTGTCAAGCAAATGTTTTATTTGAATACTTAACTGCCACATTTTTTAAGAAAAATTATTATGCTTTATTGTAACTTCATTAAAATATTCTTTGAAAAAGGTATTTGTTACTTATATCACCCTTGCTTTTGTTTAGGACGCAAAAATATACATGGTGTGAGCTAGAAATACAAACTTGGTGAAGGTAAAACGGCTCGTTCTCAATCAAAACTGATTCATCATATTGAAAAGGGAATCGTCTATTTATTATCATTCTGTGTTAAATATCAATGTTTATCACAATATTTATTATGTTTGCATTATACTATTCATTACTGATACAAGAAACCGCAAGTATATGATACTTTAATTGTCTTTTATGTGTTTTATCATTTGAAGTTAGTCCTTCATGTTTATCTATTGGTATATTTGATAGAACACTTTGCCAATTCATTTCATTGATTTGCGATATTCTTTAAAGATAAGGTGCTTGTTATATATGCATTGTCAATAAAAAAAAACACCCCACCAATACAAAGATATTGGAAACGCTTAGTCTTCTTACCAAATTGCTTCCTGTATCTAAATTTAAATACAGGTGGGAATTTTATTGGGGAATCACTCATTAGATAAACCAACGTGTACCTGTTAACATATCGTTTGTTATGTCAAGCAATGTCATTGCATATACTCTCATACATGTAGTTCATTAAGGTTTCAAACAATTACAAAAGAAATCATTGAAACAGTTCAGTTCATCCATTAAATGGTTGTCATCTTTACATTACTGTTATTGTAATTGATAAAGTGTTGACACAGGTTACAATATGTGTATCTGTGATACTCAGAGATATAAAATTACCAGGATGTTTATTGTCATTGGCTGTTCAAAATATTCGTGCAACTTACGTCACATTTTAAATCCCCCCTAAGGAAAGATCTTTAATTGTTCGTAATAGATATCATTACAGAACTGTACGAAGTTGGAGGAACCGTTTTGTATAGGTCACAAATAACTAGAAATTTACTACGAAAAATGACTACGAGCACTAAAAGCCTTCCTTGTCTTTAGAAAACATTTGGGACAGAAAAGTCGGGGGGGGGGGGTATAATCTTTGTTTCCCTCACCTATTGCAATATCATCAACAACTGCGTATAATGCGTTAAATGTCACATGACTGCCGTCTCATGCGCGGATCTAGGGGAGAGTTCGGGTTTCAGGGACCACCCCTCCCCCAACACTACCCCTTTAGAAGATTGAAACTAATTTAATTCACATGGTATACTTTAAAAAATAGGTCAAGGGCCCCTGACAACAAAAATTATCTTTCAGACCCCACCCCCTTCCCGCAGGCACATGCATTGAACAAATGCGTTTAACAGAATTCATTTTGCAGCTTTTTTTTTAAATTTTTTAAGCGACTTTCAGATATTTTAAAAGTATTTTAGAAATAAAGCCATGTATTGCGCGTATTTTCATTTTTTTTTCAACATCATTTAGATTTAGATTTTTCTTCGATGAGGAAGCTCTGGATATTTGCACTCTCGGGGGACTGTTAACTGGTGTTTTTTTAACAATACCGAAGAACACTTTATACACACACACACTCTCTCTCTCTCTCTCTCTCTCTCTCTCTCTCTCTCTCTCTCTCTCTCTCTCTCTCTCTCATAAACTACATGTACATGTAGTTCGAGTAATCATCGAGTAATCATCATGAATTTATTGTAGCGACTCGCGTTTAATCAGAAAAGATCTGATTAAACGCGAGAGAATAAGTGAGAAGTTTCCATGACTTTTCATGTAGGGCAAATACACTTACAATATTTCACGGTAAACATTTTTTACTTAGCACATCAGGTTTATTCGTCGTAATTTTACTTTTAAAATATACATAAAAGTATAATAAACAACGGTTTGAACAAAAGTTTTAGTGCACGATGCAATGTTTGCTTTTCTTTTAAAAGAATCAATAACGATGGACTTTCCGCTTATACATGCAAACCTAAAATAGATTGTTCAAACAAGTTTGTTGATTTGCAAGCTGGACTAAACGCTGAAAAGTTCATTTAAATTTTCTCTCCTAAATAGTTCACAGTTCTTGAAAAGAGCATTGTTTTAAAAGAATGACGTTCTCGCCATTGAGACAACGAAGAGTTTTCTGGGAAGATAATGTATTTAATCACGAATACAGGGTCCGGGTGTATTATGTGTAGAACATATATAACCAACTTTTTCATCGAATCAGCAGTCGCTAAATATTCTATTAAGTGATGTTTTTAATCGTTAAGAATTTCTCTAATTCACAGCGACGTCACATATTTGATTGACAACTTTAAGAGCCGTATCCCAAAGAGAGATAATATTTGTTGGCGCAGAACTTCCGATCAGGCAATGAAAATGTGGGTTATGTTCTAAGTAAGTTAGATCATTTTAGATCATATTAAGGTACATTTACGCGATTAAGAAGGGGCTCGGTCGCTTCGCTCTCTCCGCACCCTTCTTAATCGCGTAAATTTTACTTAATATGATCTATCTATTGCTAAGAGATTTACAAAACTTTATAATTATAATAAAAACCTTAATGATAAAATTCAGAAATTTTAGTATTATTTAGAACATAACACACTTTATCATCCAATAAGCAGTCGCTAAATATTCTATTAAGTAATGTTTTTAATCATTAAGAATTTCTCTGAGTTCACATGTACAGCGACGTCACATTTCGATAGACAGCTTAGAGAGCCGAAAACAAAAGAGAGATGATATTTTATTGGCACATATTTTTTGATCAGCCAATGAAAAAGTGTGTTATGTTCTAAGTAAGTTAAATCATATTAAGTAAAATTAACAAGGGGCTCGGTCGCTTCGGTCCCTCCGCCCCCTTCCTAATCGCGTAAATTTTACTTAATATGATCTAACTATTACTTAGATTATTAAAAACTATCTTACTTCTCTTTATGAAATAAATACTGTTTTTCTCTATTTTAGTGTTGTGAATACATTTCAGTGTTAATACAAATTGCGACAAAAATAATTCAATTCGCTCAACTATGTTTTAACAGTCCTATATTTCACATTTTTCTGTAAAAATAATCACAGATACAAGTACAATGTAGGATACTTTCCCATTTAAACAAAAGTTTCACCAATGTATAATTCATCGTTTAGAATATTGTGAAAGTAATGACAATAACCTGACAAAGGTTTTTAAATACTTTAGTAAGAAATGCCAGCACATACAATATGTATACATGTATACATATACCCTAAAACCTTGAAAATTAGCCGGATTTAATAATAAGCCGGTTTTGAAAATAAGCCATCTATTTCTTGCACTGAAAATTACTCGAAAATAAGCGTGTTTTGAAAATAAGCCGGTCATGACAATGCCAGTTTGAAAAGATTTTAGACTACCGTAAAGTTTCATGTGTAACACGTACCTGTTTATATTATGCTGGGAAAAACCCACTGTTATTGTGAAAAAAAAACATTGTGCAGAAACGTCTGTTTATATCGTTTATCGTCATTATCAAGTCGTACAAATGATCGGTCTATTTTAAAGTGGTCGTCGGTATGCAAACCAATTACGGCATAACGGGACATAAAGTCATAATTATTGCTTCATATACTCATATAAACTGTGAAGTCCGACAGGTCAGTGTATGCCACTGACACCGGAAATTGTTAAACAAACATTGACCACGCGACGAGTCAACAGGTGGCTGGTTACGAAATGGCGATTTACACTGGCTTGAACTTTTTAGATGCAAGGAACAGCGGCCGGAGTGCATAAATATTCCAATACATGAAATAAAATTGAATTAAAAACATTTTACCATTTTCATTTTACTCCTACAGGTGTTTACCTGGATATATCATTTTTAGAACCGTCAAATAGTTCACAATCGATCATTACAATTTAAATTGTTTTAATAATAAGCCGTGATTGTGATCTCATCATTAACGGGAATTTTGCATTGATAATAAGCCGCGATTTGAAAATAAGACGGTTTTGAAAGTAAGCCCCCACTTTCTTACCAAAAGTTAAAATAAGCCGCGGCTTATTTTCAAGGTTTTAGGGTATTACATCTATCTCTCTCTCTCTCTCTCTCTCTCTCTCTCTCTCTCTCTCTCTCTCTCTCTCATTTCGCAGTTTTTCTCACAATAAAAAAAAACAATTAATGGTCTTTCATACGATACCTCCGTAACATATTTTTATTAGAAAATACCAATCGTATATTATAACAAAAATTATAATACAAGTCACACTCGAAAACTTTTCTTTTTAATTGTCATTTACAGCATATTACTCCCATCAAGGAAAAGTATTTTGAACGGTTAACGAAAATGGTTTACCTGTAAATTGAGGTATTGAGGGAGAAAATCAACTAGTAAAATTCAGAATTATTATATTTACTTTTTACCATGATAATAGATAAACAAATAGAAACACGCAAGTTCGAAAATACGAAAATAATTTCGGGAAAAGTTGATATTTTCAATGAACATTACCATACTATCATGAACAATCGACTTAAATAGTTTAATTGATTAAATGGCTAAATTGTCATACAATGTTGCATTTAAGCACAAATACCTTTATTCCTAATCAACTGGATAGCTGTTTTAGCAATGTATTCGTTTGAACGCATACATCTGGACTCGAAATTATACTTGCATGTATTTACAATGAATCATGTAATGGACAAAGAGATAACTTACTAATAATTAATATTTTAATACAGAAATCTTTTGACGACTTAAAAATTATTTTTTTTAAACTCCATATAGCTAAAATCAAAGTTGATTTTATTAGTCATCTCAAAAGAGCGCATGTAATATACATCCGAACTAAGTTAAGTTTATAACGCCGTCAGAAACAACCGCTTACAAAGCAACCTTTGTTTTCCGTATTGTGTCCTGAACACTGTAGGCCTCCGTACATCGGGGTAGGGTTGTTACAACTTCTGCTTCTGGTAGCATAGACGGGAGAAAGACACGTACACTGCGACCAATGACTCCACCCACCCCATCCACCGTCAACTACAACCAAGCAAGCCAATAATGTACAGTAGACAACAATATCTTTGTAGCCTTACGTCAATCTGTACATAAACATGTGTATTGCTATCCCTGACTTAGATGCAGTAATTTCATAGTTTAGGAAAAGAATGTGAAAGGTTGACTTGCGTGCCTTTTTTTGCCAAAGTGTTAGATATAGATTTTAGAGGAAATGTTGATATTTTTTTCGATTTTATAGTTGATTTGATATTTGTAAAGTTGATATGAATATTGTTCAATTTTGAAACATGTATAAAATGTTCCTGGTAACATTGATATCTAATCCATTACTCTATACAGGTTTTTTTTTTCGCCCCCTGATATTGTTGCCTTTCTTCACTTGCAAACGATTACACCCCGTCTTGAATTCGCCAAGACAAAGTTGTTTGAGAAATTATTCAGTCTTAAATTCGCCCGATGACAACGAGGGTGAAAGGAACGAAAATCAAAAGTGGCCAAATATTTCCCTGTATAAATTGTTTTCAATAATCATCTTAAATTTATTCGTAATGTTATTACATGTACTGGTTTTTAAAAGGGCATGGTCACGATTTTGGTCAAATTTTTTTTTCCGATTTTCATGATTACAGTGCTTCAGTAAGGCATTTTTAATAGCCAACCAAAATTTAGGTGTCATTTGTTGAGTTATAAGCGATTTACAGAGCTTACAATTCTTTGCTATGTAAACAAAGCTTTTGTTTACATTCTGAGTGTTGAAGTCAAAAGTCAAGTTTTAGATAAAAAAAATAATGTATAACGTAAGGAACTGTTTATTTATGCTTAAAATGAATAAGAAGATAGACAAATCAGTTTGAAAAAGATTTTTTACTGGTATATAGAACCTATGTAAACAAAAACAGGACACGAGCCTTGTTTACATGCCACGGAGTTGTGAGCCGTGTACCTTGCTTATAACTCTACGACTGACTCTCAAAATTCATTTGATCATTAGAAATGCTTTCCTATAGCATTGTAAATAATAAAAACAGAAAAATAAAATTTGACCAAAATCGTGACCATGCCCCTTTAAAGAGGCTGAGTATGGTCAACAAATAAACCATTACATTTTGTTCAAACTATTTTGGCCCTTAACTGTTATTAAGCAAAGAAAAATTCAAAGGTTATACCTTTAAACTTTTGAGCAATTTTCTATACACGTACTAGTATTTTTATACAGAACGTTTTGTCAAAAGAAGGTAGAGGTGGCCTAAACCTGGCCACGACCATCCAACCCTTTTAATTAAATGCAAGGGAAAAGCCTTGTCATCATGCATAGATCACAACCATGTTGTAAAAAAAAATAATAATAATAATAAAAATAAAATTAAATAGATGGAAAAGAATGGTCCAATATTGTTTTCATTGAGGCTTCATGAATCTATACATTAAACATACTTGGACAGCCTTCGCTGTTACAGGCCACGGTTTCGTTTGATGCTCCCCCGCAATTTCTTCCGCCGTATTTTGGTGAGGGGTTATTGCACGCCCGTTGACGGGAATGATATCCCCCTCCACACGTGACTGGACACGTTTCCCATGCATTCCAGTGACCCCAGCCACCATGGACTTAAAACAAAAGCAACAAAATAATAACATAGACGATCTGTCTCTTCAAGTATAAAGATATAAACTATACCATGAAAAAGTCTCACAAAAAACAGCAGCACACATTGACTCCTGAAATATACATGTATGTGTAGATATGGATTATATTAATATCTCTTTCCTAAGGAAAAACTGTTAAGTTTATTAAGCGGTCAATTTTGGTCTAGTTTACAACCACTAACTTTGTGTAATATCAGTACAGTCTACAGTCTGTAGATGTTTACCCCTCGGGGGGGGGGGGTCGATTTACGCTTAAATCCAATGTAATTATTTAACAAAAAACAAGAGCAGTGAGCTAATCAAAGTTTTTTTTTAATGAATATCTTTAAAACAGTTGCCAATTTCTTTTAATCAAAATTATTCATGTAAAACTATAGCTATAATTCAGTACATTTTAAAAGAAAACAAGTATTCCTTTTAAAGGAATGATCGGCAATAATGATATATTGATAGCTAGAAGCAATCAACATGATCAGTTTGATGTAAAATAATAATAAAGAAGTACTGTATTTTTACAAAATATAGAATATTTTGAATCTGTACACCATAAATTTCATTATTATAAACCGTCAACAAATTTAATTTTGAAATAAATTTGGGAAAAGCCGTTCGTAAACTCCTTGTCTAATTTTATATTTTTAACGTAAGTATTAAATGTTAATGTATCTTCTTCTTCAGAATACTGAGTAGGGCTCTTCAAAGAGCATTAACACGTATACAAAGAAAGAGTTGTATTAAAATAATTTAATGCGACTGAAAAACATTGAATGCCATCATAACTTGCTACTGAGGTCGCATTATAACGTAACTTTGTTTATAAATCAAGCCGTCTTCCTGTCTACTATTATGCAACATCAATAGATCGAGGTCAGTTCATGGAGCATCTTCTTATGATTGAGGTCAGATCATCGAGGTCAACTGCATTACTGAATGAATCTTTCGATCGAAATTCTTACGCGTGAGACAAAATGTGCATTCTTGAATTAACAGATCGAACTGTATTTTATGTAAGTTTGCATCTCTTAAGGTAAATGAATTGAAATAAAACCGAGTAAAATGTTATATATATACTAAACCAAACTTCAAGTTTTTATAAGAAATACTAATGCAAGCGGAATGTGTGCGCACGTGGAAGCATTTGCCGGATGCCTCATATGGACACAACAGTGATCGGCCGAAGCCGATCACAATTATAGCTGATACATTCATGTGTATATAGCTTTCCGTGGACGTTGACAGCTTTAATTAATTTAAAAGTTTGGTTTGGCTGTCAAATACGAACTACACGAAAAGAATTACTCATTTCAATTAAAAATTTCACTGATAATCCAATAAATCAACTAAGGACGTCACACTCAGTTTTGATTTTTCACACCCTAAAGATGAGAATTTAACATAATGTCTCACAATGCAAAGTTCGTTCACATTGAACTTTAATTTAAATTGAAACAGTCTCCCGATTGTTTATTTATCATAGGAAGATATTAAAATCTAAATTGAACTAGGGGGTAATTATTTGTAGTAGCACAAATCAATTATTATGATACATATCTTAACCCAATTGAGCATGTAAAGGAACAAACGTTGATATTTTTATCGTTTTATCTTTTCTTTGAAATATGAAACATTCAGTACATACAAATCCAGGACCCCCATCCCCCACCCACCCACCCACCCACCCCCCCCCCCCCCAAAAAAAAATTATTTTAAACATGTACAAAAAGTTTTTACCTGGAGGTTCACACCTATAAGACAAAGTCGACCATATTCCTCCAGGTGGACAGGTAATTTTGTTTATTGGCCCTACTCCTGTGTATCCACTGTTACAGGCATAGGTAGCAGATATTGGTGAAAACGTTCGCAAATTCAAATAACCATTAGTTAAAGTAGGGTATGGCTCTGAACATTCTGAAATTTATTGGAAAAATTAAGTAGATAATAGAGTCGAATATGAAATCTACTAGTCGATTAAATGCATTTCTTGATTTAAAAAAAAATAATCAATTTCATAATAGCGTGCTATTTGAAAATTAGTCGATGTTTAACGTTATATAGTAAGATTGCGATATTATGTTTCACGGAAAGCAGTTTTATACAGATATTTTTGATTACTTAAAAACAATAAACTGGAAGATTATAGGACGTAATTTTCAGTTACATGTTAATAATAAGAGTTTACAAAAGGAAATAATTATACATGTGTGATGCATTAACAATTTTTGTAAACCTCACCAGTTTCAATACAGACGTTGTTCTGGGAAAGTGTAGTAACGCAGGTTGAGTAATGATTGCAGGAGCTGAGACCACATTTTTTATCGCTTCGATCAGTCTGAAACGCAAACACGAATATGAAGTATAATAATAAAAAATAATCAATGCAAGCATGCATAGTAATAAATGCCTGTTTTTATTATTAAATCATTGTTATAATGATCAGTAAAGAAGAAGTGCACTTAAGCTAAAGAGAATGGGCCTTTTTTCAGTGTCGTTTTTATTTAGAAAATATCAACAAATTGCTTTTTTTCTGTAATATTTAAACACTGATTGATGCTTCTGATTTATATGCACTCCTTAATTTACAAAAATTAGCACACAGTTTAAACAATTGAGGATTTTTAAATTCCTTTAGATAATCTAAATCCGGAAAATCGTACCGAACCTACTCAAATTGTGTCTATTTAAATCAGAGAGAGGAGACATTTAAATCAACATTATTCTGTTGGTGGTTCGATTGGCGCGTATGCTGAATTATACTTTATGCATTATTTTACGACTGAAAAAAAATCGAATAAAGCTTTGAAGTTGCATATGACCATAGTGATCAAACAAACAGTTTATGAAAAGCGATTTAAAAAGTGCCAGTGTTTTACAGTGAGCACATTTGACAAGACTACCTGGATAGAACCCACGTGACTGTTTGAAATAATTAATTCCATACGTGAGTTCAAACATGGGTCACGCAAGTAATAGCTGTCACTTGCTGTAGGAAAAACCTTGAAATTTTCAGACGTTTTTCATATTTTAGGTAAACTTCTAAATTTTAAACTTCTCATTTTCACAGGAGTTTTCTAAATGTATAATGCGTCTTTCATTTTTTCACAAGTTTGTACTCGGTTAGGCTGACAGTAAACAAAGGCTTTGACTTGAATGCCTGTCCTCGATTTTCTATATGAGAGCACGATTATCGGCTGACCCCTACTATGTTGTAAAGCTTCGCGCTATTTATATACACTAAATTCAGCGCTAAAACTTGTTGATTCTTATGGTTTAAAAATCAATAGATGATGTGAGATAAAAAAAAAAAACCATTATGCTACATTTGATTCTTCATTTTTTTACTTTGACCGAGGCCCATAGATAAAGCAAGATTACATAAAACCACAGCTTTAAGCTGAGTTCCTGTAACTTGTTTTGAGATTTAGTTTAAAATTTAAAAGAAGAAGTAGGAGAAATAGTAGGTTGCATAAAATGAAAAAAATGTATTAAAACCAAAAAGCTGTACAAGTAACAGGATGTTTGCATAATATTTTTTTTCTACAAACAACATAATTTGTTTTACAATCGCAATTAAATTCAATTACCTCTGATTAAGATTAAGATTTTATTAAACAATGGTTTCCAATTTAGATATTTAATTAGACTCCCCTCCGAGAGCCTGTTAATGGTAAAGGGATTATGGTTTCAACAAATGCAAAATTTTCATCGTGTTGTTTAGAAGGCTGGATGGTAAACAAATTAGCCATCTGATATACCTAAAATATTAAGATACGTTTTATTTAGCTATAAATAATCCATAATTTCTTATTTTAAATAAAAATCATGTATTTTACCTTTAAAATTGAATATTTTCCTATATTTTCAGATAGAGCTCTTCTTCTAGAAGAGATTGATTAAAAAAGAGTCTAAAAATGGCCACGACCATCGAGCCCTATTAAAGGAGGCATGGTCACGATTTTGGTCAAAAATTATTTTTCCGAATTTAGTGTTTACAATGCTTCAGTAAGGTATTTTTTAATAGCCAACCAACATTCGAGGGTCTTTCGTTGAGCTATAAACGAGTTGCAAAGCTTTTAATTCTTTGTTATGTAAACAAAGCTTGTGTAAACAAAGCTTTCGTTTAAATTTTGAATGTTTCAGTTTGAGACCTATAATGAATGTGTTAAACGTTAAGAACTGTTTATTTATGCGTAAAATGAATAAGAAGATAGACAAATCAGCTCGAAAAAGATTTTTTACTGGTTTATTAAACTTATGTAAACAAAAACAAAACACTATCTTTGTTTACATAGCAAAGAACTGTGAGCTCTGTATCTTGCTTACAGCACTACGACTCTCTCAAATTTCAGTTGATCATTAGAAAGTATTCCTAAAGCATTGTGTATAATAAAAACAGAAAATAGAATTTGAACAAAATCGTGACCATGCCCCTTATAAACAGTGTAGAATTTTTTAAATTATCAAGACGTTTTTATCGCAAGTTACATAATGTAGCTCTACAGTTTTTAGGCTTAACGATAGGTTTTAAAGACAACCCACTCTCCAACTTTCAATATTTTTGACAGAACTCTTAAAAAAATGTTTAGAAAAAACATTAATTTACACCTTTTTATATGAAAGATTTGTCAAAAACTTTATTATGCTTAGTTTTCAAAGCGGTTTTGAAGAAAAAGTCAGAAGTTTAAATACGTTAATTAAGATGAGTTAAAATTATTTTTAAAAAGTGAATTTAATACTATGAAGTTACTCACTATTGCTTCTAGTTCGACGTGAACAAAATTGGAGTTGGATTCAAAGGACTTATCCTCAGCTCTCTTCTGGTTTAGTAACTCACAGTAGTTATTTTTACGATGATAATTTATAAATAGACAACCACCGTGAGCTTGACATTTCTCATAACAATCATTTGGTCCGATTTCGTGGGTAAATTTAATGGGGAATACATCGAGTCTCCCTTCTTCGACAGCAATAGACCGGCTAAATTGACATTCTGGTGTGCTTTTATAAATTAGATAAGTAAGCCACAATAGGAGAGCAACAAAACAAGGCTCAATACTAAATGATATTACGTTTTGAGAAATTTAAAAAGACTTCTACGATGAATTTATTAACACGTTTCTCTCTCTCTCTCTCTCTCTCTCTGATTTTCAATTTGATTTTCCCCGTTTTGAATTGTGTTGGTCGTATTTATAAACAAATAACCGTTAAACCGTATATGTCAAAATTAATGCATAATACTAATACATTTAAACAGCAGTTAGAATCAATATCAACACATCGATGCACATAAATGGAAAAAATAGAATTATCTTTAAGGATCTTCAACACCCCGTGACTTCTACTTTTTATGACAGTACGTCACAACATGGCGATTTTAGCGTATTGTTAAACAGTTTATACCACCAATATTTGTTGGCGCTGTGGGTGTTGCTTCAGTCTACCAGCCTGCAGGTCCCGAGTTCGAATACTGCAGGGATTTTAATGTCCATAAATAGCGGTAAAATTTAAAAAGTTGATTTTTTTCCCAAAAAATAAAATTTTTGGATTTATTTTCATGTCGAACACATGTTAAAAATCCATATTTTTAAGTAATTTAGAAAGAATGGACTTGTAGGAAGAACTTTTCCTAGGTGTGTGGGACCTAGAACGATTTGAGATGAAAAAATTTATTTGCAATTATTATGTGTTAAATGGTTTACATGTGCAGTTTGAATGATTCACCAAAATTTCAATGTTAAAATTCGATTTACAAGCGAGATACAGAGGAAAGAAGGCAATGTCATGTGAAAAGAGCTTGGGTCTTATATTGCTTTACAAACAATGTACACTAGAAAAATTACCATTTCTTTGACAAAATAACTTGTGGCAAATAAGATAAATTGATTTAGTGTGTTCATAAATAATTTTATCAACAACAAAACATCAGATTGAAACAGATATCAATTCAACACATATCTAAACAAAAACAGGACTCGACCTTTGTTAACTAAGTAACTCGATTTTTGACTTTCAGATTTTGACAAAGCATTAACAAAATCCATAATGACCACTCTAGACAATAAAAATGAAAACATAAATTTTAAAAAATTTTGAACTCGTGTTCAAGTCCCTTTATTGCGTTATTCTGCTTTATTTGATTCACATTTATTGAGGACAATGACATTGGTCCCAGGTTACTCCATTTAATGTCATAGCAAACAATATTGTATGAAGTTTAATTTTTTTTTATTTTCATAAGCATATTACGATTTTATCTTGACACATTCAGAATGAAAAATACTCGACAAAACGTTTCTAGCTAGTTAGTTGGCGGCTTCAGGATAGATGCATAGATTGATTTATTGATCGACAGACAAACAGATAGATTGATAAATGGATAGATAGAAAAACGAATCGATATTTGATTGAAATTTATCATTTTTGGTTTAGAAATGTTACACATAAATCGCTTTTAAATTGCAATCCATTTGATTATATATATTCGTTGAGATGATGTTCTATTCTTACATTTTTTTTCAATGCAAAAAGCAATTATTAAAAAGAATCAACACTTTAATTTTAAAACAATCAAAAACAAAATTGAATAAGCCAATACGTATTCGTTGGTAACCTTATTCGGTGTACCATGAGATTTGATGCCAAACGACCATATCAAATGGCGAGGAAAACTGAGTACATGTTTCAGAGGAGAAAGTAAGTCTTTGAGATTCTATCTGCGATCCCTTGTTCGTCTTTGTCAGTAATCTATAGCATAAGATTATCTTACTAAATCAAAGTATGGCAATTTTTTCTACCGTTAAAACTAGTATTGGTTATTACAAAAATATTCCCATTTGGCAAATTTACCTGCAGCTATATCCAAAACAATTTACTGAGTGATGGAATCATAAGGATAAACCCTTTTAGCTTTAATGATTTATATTTCATATTTATTCTTAACTTTATTTAGCTTTTATATACCTTTATAACCTTTATTTTAGGAAAAACTTTTGCAATTTATAATTATATTTAAGAATTTAGTGAAGACGGTTTAGGTTTGCTTCTAAAATAATTATTTTGTGGTTTTTATATTTCTTTGTTTGTTTGTTTGTTTTTGTTTTTTTTTTTTTTTTTTTGTTTTTTTTTTTTTGGTTTTTTGTTTTTGTTTTTTTTTTTTTTTTTTGGGTTTTTTTTTTTTTTGTAAAATTTCAAAGGTAGGGATTATTCGTCTGCATTTGGAGTGAAATGCAAGTTAAACCCGATTGGCGTTTTGCCAATTATTTTGTTTTATTAAAAAATTGTCAAGATTTATTAAAAATATTTTCAAAGTTTGCTCTTCCAAAAAAACAAACTTAAACAACATACTGTATTTTAAACTTGACTTTTTTTTTTGTATCTTTATTACTTCTACTGTACATATGTGATCCTTGATGGTTATTTTGTGTACATTTGTATATACTTGTTTTGAACCTTAAATACCAGTGAACTGGTCTTGAGTGAATAAAGAATTGAATTGAATTGAATTGACATAGGAAAATTTTACCTGTGTTCAGCAACAATCCATTAAACTGTGAAATGAATTCAACGTAATTAGTGCATGTTTCTATAAATATAGGTATTAGCAGGATTTTATATGTATTATTTTAACCCAAGATACGGTAATGATTGGTGAATTACCTCAGCCATTATCATTGTTAATTATGACCCTAATCATGATTATGGGTACAATAGCTTGGCCACTGAGCCATGAAGCTTAGATTTGGTGTTTACAGTACCAAGTCATTTGGTATCAGCACAAGTCCGTTTTTCGAGATGTGAAATATGTACTTAACATTTAGTGAACAAACTAAAATATAAAAGGTACAATTTAACTATAAATCACAACTCATGCAATTTATGTATTTGCCAAAAATTAAGTACAAAAGTACTAGGGGGATAAAACCAGCAAACAGAAGTGCTCTTTTGGCCAAGGAAAACAGAGATATATTGCTTCGTACAAATGCCCAACTACTGGAAAGAAATTTTGTGATGCACTTTTTGTTTGGCAAGGAAAAAATCAGTCACATTATTCCTCGAACAAAGACCTTTCTCTGATATCTAAAAGGATGTTTTTGTTAAGATGTTACAATATTGATGCGTTAACAAATTTAAAAGGCTGTAAATTGATGTGCTTTTTTGTTAAGGGCAATTAAAAAATTCAATACGATAAATGGCTCTGCACTTTTCACTATTTACATGTCTTATTACTGCTTAAAATTAGTTAAAATATAATTTTTTTTATGCCGAAATAGAAATTGGGTCTTTTTTATCGATAAGGGAGGGGCATTTTAAATTTTACACAGGATATAACCTAATCAAATTGTTTGATGTTTAATATAGATAAATAACTTAACTTTGATTCTGAGAACAAGGATATCGATGCATTTAAATATGGCTTTATTAAATTTTCTATTTTTTATTATTACATTGTATTAATTTTTACCAGCAAGGTTATCTAATTACAATGTAAATATACATGTACACAATGACCTGTATAGAACTGATTTCAATATTTTGTTAAATAAATATGAACATATTCAGAAGATTGGTGATTTTTATTTTTTTATTTTTTTGCAGCTTTTTGAATTCATGGAAAGCACAAATGCATGCTCACACGCACATATACACAAATTACATGCACACAAAAGAACATTCACAATATTGGAGAATGACTTCTGTGGAGCCTGGTGCGCATTAAGAGTTCAATCTAAGGCCTGTAATAAAGTAGTGCTCAAATATTGTTATTTATTCGTGTATATTATATCATATTTTTTTACAATCTGCAGTTCTTTGTTTAATTGAAAATTATTGCCATTCGTTTTATACAGACCCTGAAACGTGCTATTACACCAGTTGCACGGTTCGATTCGGTACACTTTGGGAACGGTACGTTTCGCTTTGTGAACGGTACGGTTCGTTTTGTGAACGGTACGGTTCGCTTTGTGAACGGTACGTTTTCTTTTGTGAACGGTACGGTTCGCTTCTTGTACGGTACGCTTTGCTAAAAATAGCTGCACGCTTTGTGAACGGTTTGCGCGCTTTATTAATGAGGTAGGCGTGGCCTGAACGCTTTGAAATTTTCTCGATATATATAATTTTGTTTAGTTTTTGCCCGATAGACTTCAGCAAGTAAGTAATTATGACGAGCCTTTTCTCTTTATTTATATGATATATTATAAATGTATTTCAATTTAATTAAAATCAGAACTTCCATCCGTTCTCCCGTTTTTGATACATGTACGTTACGTGAAACGTGTAGTTCACTCGCTGAAAACGACCGGGAAGCGGAGGATAGTTTTAATTTTGAATAGTCTGTTATTATTCGTATTTGATTTTAGACAAATGCAATTATTACAAAAGATTTAAATAACTGATTGACTTCAATCCGATATATGTTTGTTAATTCAGAGATCTGGCGATAATTCTAAACAAGCATCTTAATATTATTATTTGTATACATGTACTTGTATTGAAGTCATTAAATATTTCAAATGCGTTTAAAATTGCTATGAAAATTGCCCTGACTTTTTCCAATTTTTCTTTAGTTTCCTTTCTCGCTGTCTTGATTTTCGGCTTGTTGTTATATTTACAAGCATCTTTCTATTTTTGTATTCATAATTCTTATAATCATTCTTTATTGCGTACTGTTGCCGATCAAATTCCTCTGGTGAATAGACGATGTAAAAATACACGTAATTAATGATAATATAAACAATGAATTTCAGTGTAGAAATCTTGAAATTAACTGTTTTAATGTTTTTCGACACGGGTTTTTATTTATTTAAAAGAATTTTAAGATTTCTTAAAATATTTTATGTATATTGAAAATTTCTGTTAAGTTTGCGAGAGTTATCTTTCCTGCGGTATTGTCAAAGTAAAACAGCATCTTCATTTATGGACTCAAAATCAACGTCGCCGGATGTAACCAATGGATTTATTTCGCGGTAAAAATGTGGTAGCGTCATTTCAATAGCGTGGGTTCTCACTTTCTTTCAGGACGCCGATAGCTAAGCATTGAAAATTTTCAAAGCGATCTTTAAAGCGGTAAGGTTTATATTTTTGTTTTATTTTACTTATGGAGCCCAATAAAGTACTTATATTGGGTCATTCTATTGTGCGTCGCTTTCAACAATTCTTAACAAGTGATGTGGATGTTAGATACTGTGAGGATCTTGGTCTAAGAGGGAATCATAGGATATTTTATAGAGGAGTAGGGGGTCGCACTATTTCGGGCATTCTCCGTGAGGATGCTAGTTTCATTGAAAAAGTAAAACCTCATAACATAATTCTAATTGTCGGGGGTAATGATGTTCGACGTGCGACGTCTCCCGAAGAATTGGCAGCGTATCTTGAATCTCTTGTATCGGTACCGCATTATAGATTTGGAGTCTCTCGGATCCATGTATGTAAATTGTTGCCACGATTTAAGCAATGTTTTGATTACAACAGTACGGTAGATCAAGTAAATATCCTTCTCAAATCTGCTCTGCACAGATTTGAATTCGCTTCATTTTGGGAGCATAACGACCTCTTCCCTTCACCCAAGTTCAAGGCGTGTGACCATAAATTTCTTTTTGACGGCGTCCACCTCAATAAACAAGGCAACGTCCATCTGTATAGAAGCTTGCGCGGACTTATTTTGTCTAGAATGCGTTGAAGTTTCGGGCGATTATCTCTTGTAATTTCAAAGTAAGCTATAATATATATATGTAGATTTTACATACATATCTGAGTATTATTTCATTTCTCTGGAATTGGCAAGGAACGGATTTTCCGTATTTTATTTCCTCACTAAGTCTTATCACAGTTTTACTTGTGTTTTCATGAGATTTTTCATATTTGTTTTGCCTCTCCGAGGCTGATCTCATTGCACTAGAATCAACACAATCTACTTGAATTTTCCTGATATTTTCAGTATTTGTTTTGCCTTCCTGAGGCGGATCTCATTGCACTGGAATCAACACAATTTACTTGTGTTTTTCCGAGATTTTCATATTTGTCTAGCCTCCCTGAGGCGGATCTCATTGCACTGGAATCAACACAATTTACTTGCGTATTCCTGAGATTTTTCATATTTGTTTAGCCTCCCTGAGGCGGATCTCATTGCACTGGAATAAACACAATTTACTTGTGTTTACTTGAGATTTTTCATATTTTTAGCCTCCCTGAGGCGAATCTCATTGCACTGGAATCAACACAATTTACTTGTGTTTTCCTGAGATTTTTCTTATTGGTTTAGCCTCCCTGAGGCGGATCTCATTGCACTGGAATCAACACAATTTACTTGTGTTTTTCTGAGATTTTCCATAATTGTTAAGCCTCCCTGAGGCGAATCTCATTGCACTGGAATAAACACAAATTACTTGTGTTTACCTGAGATGTTTCAATTGTTTTAGACTCCCTGAGGCGGATCTCATTCCACGGAAATAAACACAATTTACTTGTGTTTTCCTGAGATTTTTCATATTTGTTTAGCCTCCCTGAGGCTTATCTTACTGTAAGGAAATCAACACAACTTATTTGTGTTTTCCTTACATATTTGATTTTTGTTCTTTCCTCCCGAGGTTTATTTCATTACATTACAATGTATATATCACAATTAATATACGTATGCATTGTTATTGGATTTTATTTTTACATGTATTTTGCATTTACGCTTTCCTTAGGTCTGTCATTTAATTTTCAATAAGCTACACAATAATTTAAAAAAAGTATACATGCAGAGCCATTTTTTAATTAAAAAAAATCATTTTAGTGCGTTTTGAAGTATTCCGGAATTTTCATGTTTTATCATATTTTTCTCCATTCTATTCAGACCGGATGTTGACATTTGTTTACTAACCAAGAACAGTGTATATTCATAATTTTAGTTATTCTATCGTCATCAAGAATAAGTATGCCACCAAAGAGAACAAGCCAAGCTCGCGCAAAACCCACAACTGTCTCAAAACAAAAGAAACGAACTTGGAAGTGGCTTCGCCAGCTTTATCACCCAATGTACTAGAAACCATCACAGCACAGGTGACCCAGCGGGTGACGGCCACAATTAGAGATGAGTTGACTGCGCTGATAAACAACATTAACAGCAACAGTGCTTCAAATAGTCAGGGGAGTATTAGTAAAAACCCTCTAGTGGCAACTAACAATGATGATAGTGACGGGTTGGTAACAGAATCTAAACATCTGGACAACGCTATTCAACACTCAGTTGAAGCGGTAGTTGTCGATCACACTGAAAAATTTCTGGTAAGTGTCCAACAGGTTTTGTTAGTACAGCAGTACCAATTGATGCAAGGGTATCGGATCAAACCAAATCAAAAATTTGGTCAAATCAGTATATAGAAATTTCAAGCCTTTTGTCTAAAGATAAACGGAGGAAAGGTAAGTTCTCTCTACAGGTCGAAGATGGTGACAGTCCAGGCCAGTTGACAATCCACCAGGTTGAGAATGATTCTCAAAACGAGGTAACTTTCTCATCTATGCATGACTGGCTAACAGCATGGAATAGATTTGCTGCAATTTATTGCATGAAATACCCGGAACAGCAATCTAAATTAGCTGAGCATTTAGAAGCAGTCAGAGATATTGCAGATGCCAAGGGCAATTGGAAAGCTTACGACACCGATTTTAGGATGCTTGTTGCCCAAGGACAAGTTTCATGGGGTGACATACACATGGAATTGTATGTTAATGCCAGACTGACGACAGCTCTACCCTCAAAACCTAACAAAAGTCATAAAGATATGTCATCTAGCTCTATGCCAAGAGGTGTCTGTTTCCAGTACCATTCAGGTAAGCATTGTTCAGCAGGCTTGTCTTGTCGCTTCCAACATAGATGTTATAACTGCGGCGGGTCACACCCATTTATTCAGTGTACAAAGCAAGCCAAGCAGCCCTTTCGTGTCATGCAGAAGTATCAAAACCATGCAGGTAGTACAGGAAAAAAATTCAACCAATCAAAATCAATTGCTACATCCAAGCAAGGGCCAACCACCAATCAAGGTAAATAGACTTACTTATTGGTTATGATGAGGATGAAACTTATTTTTAAGTTCAGGGTTTCACAAATGGTTTTTATTTAGGCTTTGTTGTAGAATGTCTTGGAATAGAGTCAAACAATTTAAATTCAGCTCTTACAAAACCGGAAATTATTGATCAAAAAATACAAAAAGAAATTTCGGCCTGTAGAGTTCAAGGACCTTTTGAGAATAAACCATTTTCCAATTAACAGTGTTCACCACTGGGTTTGGTTGAAAAGAAAGAGCCAGGTGAATTTAGAATGATTCATCATTTGTCATACCCAGAAAATCAATCAATTAATGATGGCATACCACCTGATGAGTCATTTGTTCAATACTCATCTATTTTAAATGCTATTCATTTTATAAAAAAAGTGTGGAAAAAGTGCGTTCTGTTGTAAAACTGACATTAAGTCAGCATTTAGAATTATTAATATACACCAATCTCAGTATAAGTTTCTTGGGTTCAAGTGGAAGAGTAAATATTAATTTGATACATGTTTGCAGTTTGGTCTAAGTTCATCTTGTAAAAATTTGAACGATTTCCAACAGCCCTACAATGGATAGCACAAAATAAACTTGGTATACCATGCACTACTGCATGGAAAAAACCCTGAGACTATCAAAAAACCCTGAGGAAACCCTGAGTGGCCCTGAGAAAACCCTGAGAGACCCTGAGGTCGGCACTGAGGGTACTGAGGAAACCCTGAGGGACCCTGAGGTTTGCACTGAGGGTACTGAGGAAACCCTGAGTGACCCTGAGGTTAGCACTGAGGGTACTGAGGGAGCCCTGAGAGACCCTGAGGTCGGCACTGAGGATACTGAGTAAGCCCTGAGAGACCCTGAGGTCGGCACTGAGGGTACTGAGGAAGCCCTGAGAGACCCTGAGGTCGGCACTGAGGGTACTTTAAGTAAATTATGCGCTTAGAATAAAATTATAAAAGCTAATATAATTAATTTTTTATAATGATTATTTTGATTTTTATTTGTCTAAATTTCTTTTCAGCAACTCTGAACTTTAAGTAAGAAAAAGAAATCATCTTCGGGTATGAACCGTATAATATAATCTGATTGTATTAAGGTTTTATTTTCAAATAAATCGCTTAATCTTTTGTTCAACTACAACAAAGAATTTTTTTCTTTAATAATAGGCATGCACAAAAAGTAATATTTAATTTAAATTATTACATTTATTTTAATTTGACATCTGATTAAAATAGAACTTCCATCGTAAAGTTTTTCTTAAACACTGCATATTACCTTCTACTAAAACCGTTGTGTATATCAATTGTCAATTCTTTTGTTTGCCCATGATCAGAAAAACACTGGAACTAACACAGAATATACAAAATATACACACGCGAGTTTTCTGCATGTACTGAACAGGTGCAAATATATTACAATACAGTTGTGAAATTGTCGCGAATTGATTCAACTGAAATGTCGGTTGTGTATATCGATATGTAAAAAATTATTGTAAAAGAAAAACTACAAAGTAGCAAACAATAAATCACAGTTTAAAAAAAACCCAGGTTGTTACATGTAGTGAAACAGGTACCCGACAGGTACAGTGTTTGAGCTATTTCACAATTTTAAAAGAATATGTAGTTAATTTCATTTACATGCATTTAGTTACATCATAAAGATACATGCACAAATACATGCATGAATTTAAGGAAGTTTATTAGCTAAAATATGTTTGTTGAATTAGGATTATCTAGCTTCAAAAAGTAGATAAGCTGTGAGGTTACTGTATATTGTATAGGTTTTGTGTAAATCACTATCTCTATTTTGAAAATTAAAATTTGAAATCAGTTTGAGAGCTCTTTTAATTGACAGAGTTGAGCCAATTTAAAAAAAAAAACCCACTAAACTTATATATACCGATAACTGTCCCGTGGTTTGAAAAGTAATCAAAGTCAAGAACTGTCTGCCTCGTCTATATCACATCACAGAAAACAAAACTGAATCTTACAGACGATGTGAACTACAATGTACTTACGTAAGGATAGTACATGTGTCAATTTCAGCCTAAGAAAGATATTTGTGTAGTGCAATTTCTATTATTTATTTATATACAGGCTTAAACACATACATCCAAGGCACGAGGGGGTAGGGGAGCCCGGACCCCCCTCTACACTTTTTTCTCGAGCTCGCAACAAACATTTAACTTGGATTACATATGAATCAACACGGAGTTGCCCCCTCCTCTTTTTGGGAGCACGTAAAAGGAAGGAAATTAACAAGATAAAGGCCCAGTACGCCCCCCCCCTTCCCATGGATTAGATATAATATTCACGATTTTGGAAGCTGTATTATTCTCCATATTGTCAAGATTTTTTGGATAAGTCCCCCCCCTTTTTTTAAAAACGATGATACATGTACGTGCTAGTTCCTTTTTAATAAGATAAACAGCTTTTCTCTACTATACATCCAGCACCAATTATGAAAGTTTGCGTTGTTTTTTTAAGATCCATGCTAATAGAATTTCAGAAGGTTTTTTTTTTCAAAATGTTGAACTTTCCGAATTTAGAAATATTTTCCATCCGATATAATTTTGATATTTGCCGAAAGAGGGGAAGGGGAATTCCGAGGTCTGTCTGTCTTGTATAATTTTAATTAAAGGTCAAGTTAAATAGTTCAATTGTAACTTTTGTTGTCCTTTGTTTATTTTCAAGAACAAAACTTCACATGAAATATAAAATTAAAAAGCAACAGTGATTTTTTGTTTAGATGATCTAACAGATGAACATCTTTATGTAAAAAATGCGCCTCAAATAAGGAAATAATTTTCCAGTCTTTCTCTCTTTCAAACTACAAAAACTAAATTATAATAAAACATGAAATTTTCTCTCTCTCTCTCTCTCTCTCTCTCTCTCTCTCTCTCTCTCTCTCTCTCTCTCTCTCTCGTGCATATACTTTATGTATGTTTAGAATTACATGTGCTAGTATACTGTGATATTGCCAGTGTTTAAAATCATGTATCGGAAAAAGTATCTCTAGAGATACTTTTCTGGTTTAAGTTTTATTTATGGTTAGTTCGGTCATTTTGACGAGGTTAATTTCACAGTCATAGTTTTCCGTTACTGTACTACATGCATTTTATAATTAAAATGAATTTCGAAAGAGTTAAAAATTATCTGATTCTGCAAATTCACCGAGATGATACAGCTGTTAAAATTGAACCTTTCCACAAGAGAATTTATGTCAGCACGGGATTCACGGATATCCATTTTTTGGATGTTTATAATGTTGAATCAAAATCGATGCTTATACAATCATGCATATATACTCCTCTAATTAAATGTATGTCGTTAAACGGAAACAAAACTGAAGTACAATGATGTTGCTTTTGTTTCTTATAGTACCATCAATTCAAATAAGTGACATTAATACAAAGAAACATTACATTAAGAAAAATTGTACACATCGTAAAATATCTTTGTTTTAAGTCAAATACGCCCCCCCCCCCAAGTCATTGACCTAATAATTCGCCGCCCCAATACGAAGAAACTTCCGACGCGCTCTCTTTCTCATGTACAAATACTTTTTACATGTTTAATAATACTACATTACATGTAACATGCGGTAATAAGGCCAGTGTTTAATAATGTGCATTTCAATTTTTCTTGATCATTGATTGTCTTCTTTCTTATTCGAAGTCCATGATAACAAAAGTACTGTGTATGATAAACGATGTACTTTCTCCTTTGTGTACATGTATAGAACACATTCTTTTGTTTATCTGGGATCAAGAAAAACCTCGGAACTAACACAGACAAGGCTCAGACTTTACACGCGACAGAGTGACCGCGGCGATGTGTGAATTTTGGCCACCTGTGTATATTATGTCGTGTAGCATCAAAATAAACAGCTGCGAACGGCGGGGAATTACACTGTAAATCAGAGTTGGACTTTTTTATGTTTATAAAAAAGTGATTTCGCCCGAGTCTGCATGGAAATCAAAACATAGTAAAGTTTATGATTATTGAACAAGGACTACATTTATAAAATGATCGCTCAAAATCGGGATTTACCAAATATGTATATATAGCGATCAAAATCGGATTATTTTGAAAATTTTACTCAGGGCTTGTAAATGAAATTCTTATTGTAATGTTCTGTTTCCTTTACCTACGGAGAGAGAGAGAGAGAGAGAGAGAGAGAGAGAGAGAGAGAGAGAGAGAGAGAGAGAGAGAGAGAGGGGGAGAGAGAGAGAGAGAGCATGGAGTTTTATAACCTTACACCATTTTACTGTCTATTAGCATTAGAATAGTTTACAAATCTATATGAGCACAAGAAGAATTATTTATGTATGGGCAATATTATCCACTGGTTAAAATGCCCACACTAGTGCTTAAATACATGTATATTGTCACAGTTATAGGTTATTGGAGTTTGTTCCCCATACTGTACAGAATATGCATAATTATGATAATCAAAATAGATCTACATTTGTTTCAAATTAGAAATACCGGTAATTGAAATCTATGAATGCTCATTAACCATGCAAATATGTTTTGTTAGGGCGACTAAAATGATTAATTAAATGAATGAAAGTGAACATGATTACACTACTAAGTCATAAAATGACTAAAATGATTTTTGGGTCCGAGCATTTTACATAGTAAATTAATGCGCTGTGTTTCCGTATACTTATGATCGCGGTAAGCTTGAAACGCTTGGGAGAGAGGCCGAACGTGTTTATCAGTTTTTGTCTTTGTGAAATACTAGTAATATAAATCTAGAAATGAACTATATCCATCTACATTGAAGCTTAAAGAGACTAGATTTTATCTAAACATCTGACTCAACATTGACACAAATCAAGTTAGACTTTACCGATTCTTATTACATGTATTTAAACAAATGACCGTGTTTTGTAATTTGTAAAATAAAACATAAGTGGAGGACCCATGTAACCTGCCTGAGTTAAAGCGCATAATAACACAACATAATTAGCACGTGCAGATAATCAGACACCGATCGAAATGATCACCTATATTTTGACATTTTTCCCTGGTGTAATGATGCATAGAATAACATAGTCTCAATGAAATGTCTGTTGGTTCTTTTTAGCAGGAAGTAGATTAGTTAATATCTAAATCATGTAAATCCCAAGCGATGATAGCCATTTTTTTTTCTGATAAATCATGAGAGAGAGAGAGAGAGAGAGAGAGAGAGAGAGAGAGAGAGAGAGAGAGAGTGATGATTTTTTCGGAAGGGGGATTAATCCGGGAAGGGGGATTTGACACTTTTCACAGTGTGCATTGTCCAGTTCAGTAATCTATATGCATTATTTATAGAACTGTCTTCATACATGTACATATAAAACAATGATACAATTCATAAATGATTTAATGCATGTAGACAAATGCCGGTAACGGGTTACGTAAATACACACATGCATAATTTTAAAACAATGTTTCGGGTTTAAGATTAGAAAAAATATCATTCATTTATTTTAATTTTATAAATATAAGAAAGCAATTAAGTTTTAATTCATATCACTGTGTCAAATGATGTTCCGAATTTAAAACTCTTCCCTTTCATGTTTGAAATTCTTAGAACTGATAAATTAAAATTTCCAAATTCTGTTTTCTTTACTAGACAAACTTGGAAAAAATTATTAAGGGGTGTTAATACAACATATTGCATTATTGTTTAGCAGTACCGAGCATTTAGATCTTAGGACGTGTGTGTATATACAAGTACACGTGTGTCTGTCACCTCATTGTTCCCAATCTCGCTACCGTGCACTGCAAATTGTCAAGAAGGGCTGTGTACAGTAGCTATTATATAATCACTTACTGGCCATTAAGATCTTAGGAAGTGTGTGTATATATACATGTACACGTGTGTCTGTCACCTCATTGTTCCAAATCTCGCTACCTTGCACTGCAAATTGTCAAGAAGGGCTGTGTACAGTAGCAATTACATAACCACTGACCGAGTGAAAAAAATTGTCAACATCCTCTTCTTTGAAAACATTAACTTCAATCAACTAGTTGTTAATCATGTGTTTTCAGGTTCTTTGATCAATTGATCTGGTGTTAAAAAACCATTGATGGATAAAAGATTAAATTGACCGCTCTAAGTTAATCTAAGAAATTATACATTGTACGTTATGAAAATTAATTAGGACTGCATGTTAACTTATTGGGAAATCAATTTCCGGGTAAACTATAAGTAACGTTTAATTCAAAATCAATGCAAACTCTCTTCTCTCTCTCTCTCTCTCTCTCTCTCTCTCTCTCTCTCTCTCTAAAAACTCCTACATGTATAGAAAACACTAGTACTACATGTACATTAACACATTTACATGTATGTCGTGTATGTTCTAACCATGGCCGCGGAATGATAAAGAGTTGGTTATGAAATTAGGATTGCAAGTTAAGTTATTAGAAAATAAATTCCCGGGTAAACTATTAGTAAATTTAATTCAAAATCAATGCAAACTCTCTCTCTCTCTCTCTCTCTCTCTCTCTCTCTCTCTCTCTCTCTCTCTCTCTCTCCTGTCCGACAAACTGTACCAATGTTGGTATAAGCTGATAAAGTTAACACGACTTTACTATGTGACCATGCACCTTGTAATAGTTGATCTTTTTTTTTTTAGCGCGGTAGGTCTAACTACCGGTTAGCCTTACGTTGTATCCCGCATCAAATTTTACATACAAATATTTTTTTTACATATGATTAGCTGCATATGGCAAAACATATTGAATTAAACATAAAGATGTTTTACGTCTAAAGATGGAACATATAAACGTGGCATTCCGAGTCATTCGCAGACATCCAACTCCAATTCCACCCTTTCCTATTTGTACAACACAATTTTATGTGTAACAAATAAAGCCCCATATTCCACTTTTTTTAATTATGACGATTTTTTCTAATCATAATTGTTTATTAACATTAAACAAATTTAATATAACAGACCCAGTTAATACTTCAAAATTAATATCAATCTATATAAACTTTACACTGTATCTAGGTAGCTTAATTAATTAATGGTGGAAAATGACATTAAAGAAAAAAGATCAGGTAAAATTTCATTCAGTACGAGTAATAACAATGGGGTCAGTACTTGTCAGTACTTCTCTAAGTTTTTCAGTACGGTCACTAAAAAGTGTCACTACTTCTCTAAGTTTATCAGTACTGTCCAAGTTTGTCAGTACTTTTCTAAGTTTCTCAGTACCGTCAGTAAAAACGTCAGTACTTTTCTAAGTTGATCAGTAATGTCAGTACATTGTCAGTAAATGTCTAAGTTTATCAGTAAAAAATGGGAATGTCAGTACTTTTATGACTTAGCAGTGTTATTTACTTTAAAAACATTAAATTTTACGACCGACTCCTTTTCATTTTGAGAGAATATTTTAAATGTTAACGGCTTTTTTAAAAATTTTGAATAATAGATTATGTATAGCATGTTGCCCCTCGCTTGTCGTATATTAAACTAGTTTACAGTGTACATATAATAAGTACATAATACATACTTATCGTTTGTGTTCTTGTGTTTTCCCTTAACTGAATACCATTTATTAAAGATGCTGTTTAATTAAATGAGAAAGTCTGAACATAAGCAATTGCATCAGTAAAACAAATTTATACCAATGCATTGTTACACATGTTTATATTTATATTTAAGAATACGCCAATCATTTAATAATTAAAGATTTCATTTAATTTTTCCTATTAAATGCCGACCTCAGGGTCTCTCAGGGTTTTCTCAGTACCCTCAGTGCCGACCTCAGGGTCTCTCAGGGCTTACTCAGTACCCTCAGTGCCGACCTCCGGGTCTCTCAGGGCTTCCTCAGTACCCTCAGTGCAAACCTCAGGGCCACTCAGGGTTTCCTCAGTACCCTCAGTGCCGACCTCAGGGTCTCTCAGGGTTTCCTCAGTACTCTCAGTGCCGACCTCAGGGTCTCTCAGGGTTTTCTCAGTGCCACTCAGGGTTTCCTCAGGGTTTTTTGATAGTCTCAGGGTTTTTTCATTACAGTAGTGATGTATATCACATGTTTTGGATGACTTTATCATTGTGGATACATCGCCAACTCAATGTATCTACAAGCTGAAACCTTTCTTGCATATGTGTTCAGATATTGGGGTTCCCATTTCACTTGAAAAAACATGTGGTCCTAACCAAGTTGTAACTTATCTAGGTTATGAATTGGATTCAACAAAAATGGAATGCAGATTACCAAAGGAAAAAAATTTAAAGTGTATCAACAAAATTCAGGAGGCGATGGAACAATCTAAGTTAACATTAAAGCAGCTGCAGTCAATTATAGGTTTATTGAATTTTGCTTGTAATGTTGTGTTGCCAGGCAGGGCCTTTTTAAGGAGGCTAATTTTTTTTACCATTGGAGTAAAAAAGCAGTATTATAGAATTAGGATGACGAAACAAGTAAAGGAAGATTTAAGTGTCTGGTATGATTTCTTGTGTAATTTAATGGTTCCTCAATGTTTCTCCCAGATATATGGTTAAGTTCAAGCGAATTAAGGTTATATACAGATGCATCTGGAGCTGTAGGGTATGCTGCAGTTTTTAAAAGTCAGTGGTTCAAAGGAGAATGGAATGACAGTTGGCGAAATCAGAACATAGCAGTTTTAGAATTATACCCAATAGTTTTGACTGTCGATATCTGGTCAAAATATATGACTAATAGAATATTTTGTTTAACACAGACAATCAAGCACTGGTTCATGTCATTAATAAACAAACTGCAAAAGATAAGCACATCATGTTTCTTTTACGAAAACTTGTATTGATATACTTAAAGTTTAATATTTATTTTAAAGCTCAGCATTTGACTTCAAAAGAAAATTTACTATGTGATTGTCTTTCTCGTTCAAAGGTAAATCAGTTTTTACAACTGGCACCATGGGCCGACAGCAATCCAGTCAACATACCTCCACTACCGCCATTTCCAAATTAAGAGGTGACATACAAAGACTATTGGATGCTAGCCTTACTAAGTCCTCATTAGCTTCGTACTCACATGCTTGGACAGTTTTTAAAGATTTTGCTGAGAAATACGACTTAATTATTGAGTTTCCGGTGAAGCAACACATATTAGTATACTATGTTGCATACCTATTTTTAAAGGAACATGCTGCAACAACTATTTCATCATATCTCTCTGCTATTAGTTACATTCATAAGCTCAACAGTTTTGGGGATCCATGCTCATCCTTTTTAATACAAAAATTGCTCTTATCAACACGCAAACTTAAACCTTCACAAGATGTTAGAATACCTATTACTAAAAATATTTTGCATCAAATTTGTGACTTTTTACCAGTTACAGTTTCAAATGCATTTGAAATGGCCATGTTTAGAGCAATGTTTTTGTTGGCCTTTTACGGATTCTTGCGAGTAGGTGAAATAACATCAGGTCAAAAGGTAATTAACAAAAATTTAATTTAGTTTAATCAAATTTCCAGGGAGCAAGATCATTTAACTATCAAATTTATTACATATAAACATCACATGGGCAAACCATATTTTTTCGCTATTCACTCTGCAAGTAACAAAAATTATTGTCCAGTTCAGTGCCTACAAGACTACATTAAGTTAAGAGGAGAACAAAATGGACCACTTTTTTGTTATGTACCACATATTCCAGTTTCCAGGGGAAAAGTTTCGGCGGTATTAACGGTATGAACGGTACGTTTCGCTTTGTGAACGGTACGGTTCGCTTTGTGAACGGTACGGTTCGTTTTGTGAACGTTACGGTTCGTTTCTTGCACGGAACGGTACGGTTCTTTTTAGAGGTGTAGTAGCACGTTTCAGGGTCTGTAATCTGTGTGGCTTTATCTGTCAGCTTTGAAGTGATATAGAGTTTTATTGAATTTAATAATGAGGATCGCAAAAATAACTAATATATAATTCGAAGTTTACAGAACATAATAAAATATTCGACCACGTTTGGAGTTTTTCATGGAATTTTTAACTCTGAGATACTATTGATAACTGAGCAACACATTCTCACGACTTCAAAAAACATTCAGAATTATATTGATGTCCGTTTGTCTTGCATTTCCTTATTTGGACAACACTGAAGGAAACGAAAATTGTACGAAATCTGTTAAGTCTGTTCACGGAAATCAGTTTTAAAGATTAAAAAGTGATATTAGATTGTCGTCTGATATTGTTTGATAATGGTTTTCCTCGGTTACATCCTCTTTAACCGTTGATTGAGATTTGATGTATTTCCAGCATTTCAGACTTCCAAACACCAGAAGAATGAGAATAGCAAACAGAGAGAGGCAAAGGGTCGTCACAATAAAAGGAGGGCCCAGCGCGCCGGCAGCAGATTTATTGATGTCTGGTTCCGCTATGGAAAAGTTAGACGTTATTAAGTTATGATACTTATTTGTATTTATTTTTAAGATTATTTATATGCCTACGTTTCCTAATAAAAACATATTCCCATATTTAAAAACGTAAACAAATTAAAATTCACATCATCTGAAAAAATTATTACATGTAAATTTCATATTGATAAGAAGGTTATCTAGACATTCATATTTGATTTTAATTAGGTAGCCTTTAAAGGCATGCGAATATGCCTTCATTAGAATTTCTAAAATTTGCTTATGTTCTTAAATGTGTAATCAGTTGTATATATATAAATATATATAATAGTTCTCAAATTAATTTCAAACATTGCACAGTCAATAAACAAATATATTGACATTTTGTGCAAACCATTTTCATGAAATTATTTAATGCTTATCAACTTACATGTTTCATCTACACAACCCGTAGAGAATCTGCAACTTTCGTTCGAACAATTACATTCAAGTGCGCATTTCAATCCATAACTTGGATAGACACATGGTCTGCTACAATTAGGTCCCGAGTATCCAATTTTGCACTCTGTAACATTCTCATTACTTTCAATTATAAAGATTATTTTGATAAAAATTCATAGATATAGAATTCGTTTACGTTTCTTCATTCCAAAATTATTAACAAAATTAATGTCGATACCTAGTGATGTTAATCTGTGGATTGATGAGTTTCTTTATTTAAAAATAAGTGCTAATGGCAAGCCACCTATCATTTAATTTTGATTTCTTTACCTATAGAGAAAATATCAACAGATTGCAAAAAATAGAACCTGTACAGTTTTTTAAGTCGCTATTCCATTCGGAACCAGAACAACACCCACCAAAATATCTACAAAAATAATTAAAAACCTGTTGAATAGAGTTACCCACAAAATATGTTGTCTAAGCTTTAGAAACAACTTAAATATTAATAAACCACTTTTTAAAACCTTTCTATCTTTACAAGCATGCTCACGATTTCCGTATTATACATGCATTTAAACTATAACGAAACCACACACTAAATTACCTGGAGCAGTTTTCATCAGAGAACGTAAAATACACAAAGCTCAGAATAATTTGAGCACATGTTGACACCATGCATCTACATTTCATTTCGTCTGTATGCCTTAAAACAATTTGGCTTTGATATCTGGATTAAAATAAGGAAGTTTTTATTCCTTTCTACACCGCAACTAAGTACAATGTATAAAATTCACAGTCTGAGTGATATGCACTTACTTTTATTGAGGAATTGTTTCTGAATCACTGAGTGTGTATATACATGTAGTGGGTATGGTACCACGCCGCACACGCACATCGTTTGTATTTAAATTACTATGGCGAATTCCCCACAAAGCCTAGTGCCCACATACAAGTTAACAAACCTTTGCTAGTGTCCTTTCCGATACATGTATATTTCATTTTATCAAATAGAATATACAACATGACACAAATAAAAATACAACATGACTACTTTAGTCATGTCCCTACTTTGGGTATATTAAATCAAGAGTGAATCAAAAATAACAAACGATTGGCAATGAAGGAAACCTAACTTCTGTTAAACTAATTGATTGGCAAGTACCACGAACAGGTCGGCTCTATTCGGGCCCCTAACCCTGGCACTTTCTACCTTCCCTGACAAACTGTCAGTAATGTGGTCTACGACCACCCTTTATCAACAATACCACAAACAGAACAGCTTCGGCTCTATTCGGGCCACTGATCGATCTAATTGTGTGGATCCAGAAGTTTATTACAGTGTTTCTGTAACCTTCTCGAGACTTCAGCTGCTAACCCAGAAATGACACCGACGCTCAGCTTCTCTCAATTATATACACATGGGAGAGACCACTGGAAAGGGGTGTCGGGTTATTCCATTATCAACATTGATTTTTACTAAGATCAAATTTTTTACACTATCAACTTTCAAACCCATTATTTCTTTTACTTGACACACTAAAACTAATTTTTTAAAAGTTAAAAAAAATTACATATATTTACTTATTTAAGCCAGTATATTCCTATTTTTAGATAATCGAATGGTGGAATAAGGAGTCATTTAGAGTGAATTTGAAGTGTGAATCACTGATTGTGGTGACAAAAACATACACAGATAATCTATGCATTGCCTTAACACGTGTTCTTATTTAAAAAATGAAAGTTTTAACGTAATAACACCAATTTCATAAATAAAAGGTATGTAATTTTCATTCGTAAGGGAGATTATATTACAGACATGAATATTAATGTGAACAGTGTCACGTGGAATTTAGCTCATGAATTAAGTGTACGTGATTTCTCCATGTAGTAAAGGGGAAATCTGAGGGGAACATTTGCTATATAACATCAAATAAATCCATAATTACGGATTCCGTGGGACTAAAGGGTGAGAGTAACTGACACCCCTTGGGTAAACTGTGATAATGCAGAATAAGAGAGGGTGTTTTGTCTAGGAAAAAACCCACAAGGCATTATAGTGGTCACAGCGAATCTAAGACCGCGATCTTTGGGTTAGTGGCCTCACATTTATAATGACTGCCAAAGAGCCATGTATTTTGTCTCTTTTGGCTAGCTACTACAGTACCGATCAGACCCAACCTAACACCAGCGTAAACCCCAACTAAACCCCGGGTTTACTTTTGGGGTTTACTTGGGGTTTACTCTGGGTTTACTTTTTGAAAATCTGGGTCCACTCGGGGTTTACTTTGGGTTTACTCGCGGTTTACTTTGGGTTTACTTGGAAATTGCTTTTGAGGTCAACTGTACGCACTGAAGTGTGAAGCAGACCCGTATATTATCTTACTATCCTACTGACTGTAATTCCTGCCCCTTGTATATTCCGAATACACAGTTAGCGTCTGCTTTCAGGGGTATACTTCTGACTGGGTTTACTCTCTGTGTCCACTCTTGGTTTACTTTGGGTTTACCCTGGGTCCACTCTAGTAAACCCAAAGTAAACCCAGAGTAAACCCAAAAAAGTAAACCCAGGGTTTAGTTGGGGTTTATTTTCTGTTAGGTTGGGTCTGATCGGTACTGTATATTCAATCAAAATCTTATTATAAGCGTCCCTATATTGTGTCCCACTGTGCTGAATTTTTGTGCTTTAAGGATAGTTCTGTGTCCAGCACATTGAATTTAGGTATTTTAACACTTGTGGCATGTTATAAGCCAATCCCTTTTTGCCTTCCACCATTTGGTTTTCATTAATTTTGCAATACATCTGCAAACTTTTAAAGACACCTATAAATCTGAATGTTCATACAATAATTATTGGTTTTTAATCTACAGTATACTCTTTAGCTTTGTCATAGGGAGATACGAAGAAAATGTTTTCAATTAACGAAGAACTAGAATTATAGAAAAAAAAAACAAGTCATGTTCGAAATTCAGATCTTTCATTACATTTACAATGTGACATAATGAAAGAACAAATAGAGAGATACGACATGTTCAGTTCCAGGGCTACAATTATCAGACAAGAGGGCTAAAGAAGGGATGATGTAGCAAGTTCCGATCTATTAATTGGGACTTAAGGATGGAAAGATGTTTTCAAAACTCCATCAGATGTGCAGAGGCATGCGAAAACAGTAATTGAAGCGCAAAGAGTTATCCTGTGGTAATTACACTAATAAAAAACTATAATGGCTATCTTAACAACTCAAATCATTCGTAGTTAAACAAGTTTGTTTTGTGGAGAGGAACGAAATCTTTGACTTCGGAAGATGGATTAAACCGAGTTAAAACATGTCTACAACTGCGTATTAAATTTCTTAACATATGTACATTCAAAAATAAAATACTCATTGATTTCAATTTCGAAGTTACAAAATGGACATGGCTGGGAATACATTCATTTTAATTTTGCTAAAAAGTAATTATTGGAATTACAATTCTGTGTAATTTCTTAAATTGTGGCCAATTATATTTGTATTTATTTATAGATTCAATCAGATACTCGAATATTTTAACCCAGTAAGAGTCACAGAATCTAAAATCCTCATTCCGTTTGAAATTCAGTTAAGTGGTTCTTTCTTTTACCTTATTAATTTCCTGTACAGTTTTTTGCAATTCTTTTTTTTTAATTTCATGAACATTGATATTGTAATTTGTAAATTTCATATGTTTGTAGCTTATGTCTTTCTTTTTCGATATCTTAATATTACTTGCTTCACATGAAATTAATCTTGCTAGCCAGTCACAATTTGGAACACAAGAATGTTGTAATTTTTACATACACGGAAAAAATGGAATGTAGAAGTATATTCTATCGTGTTCTTGAAAAAATAAAAACCGTGGTATACGTTTTGTGTCCTTGTTCATTTTTTTTTTGTCCTTGTTCATTACAACATCGTTTCTTTGATCTGCTAGCAGGTGTTTTTTGCGCGATGTTTAGAATGATTGTCTACAACGTTACTTATAAGTATCGAGTGTTACATAATATTAATTTTTTTTCAAATAAAATTGTCAAAATTTACGTAAAAAAAATTACTTTGGTTACAGTATACATTTATTGCATGATAGTTTTGGAGATATATGGAGATTTATAACCCAGAAAAAAATTATATTTCCCAAGGACATCGCCCGAGGGAAATATGATATTTCTGGGGGACTAAATCTTCATATTTCCTTCACCATCATGCAATAAATTGTTTACTAAACCGAAAACACTGTGCCGGATAATTATGCCAGTGCTAAGGTGGCATTTGTGCACCCGCTTAAGATGCCTTTTAATTAAAATCCATATGTAACATATGTTAGACCATTGTTAAGAAAGTGTATAACAACTTTTGTTATCAGTGTGTCTCACCTGACAAGTGAGATATTTACCTTTAAAAACAATATCCTATAAGAAAACAATAATGCCCATAGGAGAAATAACATTCCTACAGAAATTATTAAAAATTCTGTAGGATTTTCTAATAGTCATATACTTAAGGAACTAAATTTCCTTTAGACAGGAATTTGATTCATGCAGCTAATTTTCCTATAGGAAATTAAGATTTCCTATTGGATTTAAAAATCCTATGGGAGTTTTTTTCAAATCCTATGGGAATAAATTCGTATAGCAATTTCTATTATTCCGGTAGGAAATCCTAATTATCCTATAGGAAAATTGTTTTTTCGTATGGGAAAAATTATTTCCCTGTAGGAATTTATTCTTAAAAGGTGAATATCTCACCTGATAGGTAAGATACAACAACTTCACTATGACAGAAATAATTATGAAATCGATTCTTTCAATTTTTTGCTATTCCCCTTTACACATTATTTTGAGGATCTAGTGCTCATGTACCTGCAAAGGCCCCAAAATGGTCCGTAGCAAGTGGTTTAAAATTATAAATCTTTAATAAAGACACCTTGAACATTTTCCTTCAAATTGTATTTGTTTAATTAACCCATGCATACACTTACAAACTTGAATGAAATTTATGGTTAAAAAATATTTTGCTCATATTTGCTCCATAACGTTTTAGTTTTAAATATTTTTTTTTTAAATACATACAGAACAAAAGTTGTGCAAAAGGGCTTCTATTTGATACTTTTAAAAACTGGTCCCTTAAATTAGGGATCTAGAGCCCTTGAAAGTCAGTCTTTTATAACTCGAAAACGGTAAACATATCGATATGGGCATCACTGGAAGAATTGTTGTTTGTGATCTTATTAATCGCACAGAACTGTTTTTGTGTTAGGGTATTGCGAAATATGTAAAAATGTAAATATAATATTTTACCTCTCTCCAATGGAAATAAAAAAAAAAGAGGGGTACAATATTTCACGGCCATTATATTCTTATTCACCAGTTATAACGAACATAAATCATTTATAAATTAAAAACTCAATCACATATGTAGGACTTGTTCGCCTTCGTCTATGCAACATACTTCATTTTTTAATTAAAATTTTTACAACAAGTACATTAATTTTACTATCTTCTGGTTTCATAATCAACATTCTACAATATAACAAATGAAACATTAGATACATGTATACAGTGAATGTTAAGGGAGGGGAGAGAGGGCTGTTGCACGTAAAACAGCGAATCCTCGAATGACTTTTATTTCCTAATACCTGGACACAGGTGAACTACCTGTTCCGCACGAATACACTTAACTTAATCCCGTATACTCATCAATAATCTAATCGAAATCGTTATATTATTAATAACTCTCTCGAAACCGGAAATAACAACAACATGTGTTTACCTTTCCATTTATAAATATATTGATATTTTGAAACCCTCTCTAGTTGGAATTGAAAACTGGAGGGGTTCTCAATATTTCGCGGCTATTATACTTGTATTTTAAAGTATCTCTAATGGGAATTGAAAATAGGATATGGGTTCAATAATTCGTGGCTAAAATATTTGAACCATCTCCTCAAAGGGAATTGAAAATTGGAGAGAGTTACGGTTCAATATTTCGTATACATTGTTGAAAGAGGTTTCTGTCTCTCCAATAAGATTTGAAAATCGGTGGTGGGAAGGAATATTTTGTAGACATAATATTTTGACCCTAGGTTTCATTATTTTATGAAGATGGTTGATAATATTTAGTAGCTCTGTTTCAAACCTGGATTCAATATTTTTCGTGGTTAAAACAGTATATGACATCTCAAATTGAATTTTATGATTAAGAAACGTCTTTAAACATGAAATCAAGGATTCGTCAAATATCGCTTTAGTAAGTATAAAAATCAAAAGCTGACGGGAGCTGAGATCTGTACCGAGTTCCCATTTCCACATTTTTTCTGTATATTTCAATTTTTATAAATACATCATTCGGTGGCTAAACTACATGTATTCATTAAAATAAAAATTTTAAGTCAAAATTTGATTTATAAATGCCCCTGGTTAGAAATCAAACAATCGACGGGGATTTTATATTTCAAACGACATAAATAAACCCGAATTATATTCTGTTGAAACGTTGCATGAGGTGATCTGGGAACTACTGAATGGCTAAACGGTGTTGAATTTTCCCAAATGTAAATCCCCGTAAAAAATTATTCTTAATATACCCATCTTCGACGATTAATGAAGATTTCAACTGATCTTTACTCATATGTATGTGCATTAACAAGGAAAATCGACGACAACAAATGACGAATATGGGGAACTTTGGACATACTGTAGTTTATAATTGGGCGTATTGTATTTAACTCCTTATACGTTTAGACCACCGATCGAATCGTAAACCGTATCAAACAACCGTTGTAAAATCTTATAGTTCGTGATGCTTTTATATAGATGAAGTCTGTATTTTCATAGGCACATAGAAGAAAGTGGCCGAAAAAGGTCGCTGCTGGATATCGTTAATAATTATGTCAAAACCGGATTGGATATAATTAAATTAAAATCCAAATAAGTGCATGTAAATTTAGTGATTTAATTGCTTATAATTTACGTACTCGGACCCGGAAGTGAACAACACTTCCTTATCGAGAACAAATTCTGAATTAGTTGAAATTTAGAGGTAAGTTATACATAAAGATAAATGTCACTGTAAAAAATGCACTGGATTAATCAGGTAAGTTTCAGAGACAATCCAGAAATTTATATACTAGCGGAAAAAAGAAACTGTGCATTATAAAATTTAGTATAATTTTTCTATATCTATTGTTTGTATTTATAAAATTTAAACAATCGAAAATGGAATTGTTTTTGACAATATCGGATGGTAACCGTCCAGGTGCACGGACTTTTTTCATGGTTAGTGAGCACCTGTTGTTTATTGAAGACTTTGTACGCACGAGTTTTACGGGCCAATACTGTTTGGAATAAGAACTGTAAAGGATTTGTTTAAACTTTTTTTGTTAAAGAAATCACTCTAGTTTCAACAAAATTTACCCCTATGTCATGCCACGACTCAACGAAAACCAACGTAATTGTGCTGTTGGGATGCTGCAAGCTGGAATGGCACAAAATACTGTAGCAAGACACTTTGGAGTTCATCGGAACACCATCCAGTCATTATGGAGACGTTTTCAACAATCTGGAAGCACCCAGGATCGACCGCGCTCTGGGCGACCTCGTGTGACGTCACGTCAACAGGACAACCACATTAGACTTGTGCATCTGAGAAATCGTTTCCAGACAGCAAGTTTGACTGCCCGCAGCATTCCAGGGATTCGACTTCAACCGTACTGCTTCAACGTCATCGTATCGCCAGACTAGCGTGGTGCACACGACATCTGCGATTCAGAATACAGGACTTGGCTAATATTCTGTTCAGTGATGAATCTAGATTTCATTTGGATAGCAGTGACGGCCGTTTTAGGGTGTATCGTTGCGTTGGGGAGCGTTACCAGGACGCTTGTGTTGTGCAACGTCGACAATTTGGTTGAGGTAGCGATATGGTGTGGGGTGGAATATCAGCACGTGGAAGGACCCCTCTGCAAATTGTCAATGGAAATCTCACCGGCGTACGCTATCGAGATGAAATTATTCAGCGTCATGTGATACCCTTCATACAGAGACATCAAAATTACATCACTCTGCAGCAAGACAACGCAAGGCCACACGTTGCACGTGTAGTCAGGGACTTGTTTGTTGAACAGAATGTCGATGTCTTGCCTTGGCCAGCTGTTTCCCCCGATTTGTCGCCGATCGAGCACGTCTGGGATGAAATGGAAAGACGTTTACGCCGTTTACCAAATCAGTCAGTGACATTGTCTGATTTAGACCAGGCTATAACCAACATCTGGAACAACATCCCTCAAGCATTTCTGAACACTTTAGTGGCATCAATGAGGCGTAGCTGTCAAGCATGCGTGAACGCAAATGGTGGTCACACGCGTTATTAATTTTGTTAATTCAATTTCAAATAACAGTGACTTTCGAGTGTGCTGAAAGAACTTGGTTCACTAACCACCAAAAACGGCCCTGTGACCAAAATTGTTCAATTCATACTTAAAGAATGTTCATGAGGTTACCTTTCTCAAGAAATTAAAATTTTTCAATTATCTTAATTTTTAGGTGTCCAGGAGGTTTCTAAAAATAGCTCACCATTTTTGCTAAATAGCAGCATTATTGTAATGAAGGCATACTGCATGCTCAATTCAAATTAGTTGGTGTAGCTTTAACTCATTTATAAATGATGGTTTCCTGTCAATAATTCTTAGAAGAAAAAGTTGGCACTAAACTTTTAAACAAGTTTAATAATTGCCAAGGTTACCATGGCAACCACAGATTAAATCATCATTCATAGGCTTATAGATACGGTACATGTGAATGTCTACACTGATGACAATTATTTCAAACACAATGATTTTTCTTTCAAAAGTTACCTGTTTTAAATAATGTTCTAAATATTTAATATAATGGACTAAATTACAGTTTCTATGGTAACCAAACTTGTCCCTTAGCAATGTTATATATCACATATAGTTATATCAAGTACAACAATCAATTAGATTGTAAAGTACATGTAACTAAATGTAGCTCAACAAAATACAACAGCTCATTTGTTTCCTTTTGTATAGTTTTTTACAGACTGTTATCAATTCTGAACATTTTACACCATACGTGATGTTACATTATCATATTTACAATTGAGATCAAGATTCAGAATGCATGATTTTAATTTTATGAAGGTAATTTAAAGAAAGAATAAATATTTATACATATGTCTTATATGTACACTTACTTTTTTTTACATTGCACATTTATATTCTTCAAGACAATTATTAAAGCAGTCATTACCGTACATGTATATGGCATATAATATTAAAAACCATATTCAAAAAGCATGACAAATTAATTAAGTCAGCAGAATCAAAGTTAGTTCATTGAAGAAACAAATACCTTAACAAAAATGTATAATTAAACCAATAAGGTAAATGTATTAACTACAAGTTATGTTACAATGCACACTCTACTATATTTATTCAACATCAATTGAGCTACCACCAATATATCCTATATAGTACATGCTTTTAACAATTAATCAAATTACAATCACACATGGCACTGGAACACACATATATACATGTACACTCATAAAAATCATTCTTCAGGCAAACTTTCACCACTATCACTATCAGATTCATCAACACTTGCTGGAATATTAGCTGCATCCAAGACATTTTTGCACCAATCTCTCACACCCAATGATTTATCACTACCATACCTCGCACTGCTAAGGTACCAAATAACGGCTGCAATGTGGGAGCACATCCCGACAACTCTCGCTCCTGCTCTACACGTGCAGTACCAAGATTCCACTGTACTCTCGCTGTAATGGATCCAAAGTTGGTACTTCTTGGACGAAATGTGTCTACTCTGGATCTTTGCTCTGAGGAGTGTGTTGTCCTCTTCATGGAAGTAAATGTCACTCTCACCATCCAAATGCTCCTGCATATAACTAGAAGACAACCTCAGTTGATATGTTCCGCAGGTAAGATTCCTGAGTTCCTCATCATCAAGTTTAGGAAACGAATCCAAATCTACTTCCGAGGCCGTTTTCCATACAGCAGTTTTTCTCTGCAGTCCGTTCTCATCGACAAACGTCTTCAAGTGATTAACCTGATTTAAAATCCATTTCAATAACATTTCAAACTGTTTCCGAAAATTTTCAGCATCCATTAAAAATAAATATTATACAATGCATTAGTGTAAGTAAAAAAAATTTATTATACAAAACAAGTTGATGTTTAAACAAAATCCTACATTATTTTCAAGAAGACAAATATATACATTTGATTTCTTACTTGCTTGGACAGATGAAGCATTTTAGCAGCTTCTGCATCATCCTTATCTTTGCTGGTACAGGAGCTCAATGGAGGTGAGAATCTGTTGGACACTGCACACATGATCCTAACATAATCTCCTATGTTCGGAATCTGATTGGTTGGCAAAACACGGTCCAGATATCTCCATCTCTTGATACGAGCATTTGATGACTCAACAACCCACCGCACCTGACAAAAAATAAACTCATCATTAATTATTTGTGATTTATATTAACATAGACTTTGCTAAATTAGTATGCTTTGTTAGAGACTGAGTACCAGAGGTAAACAATTTGTCTGTGGTATAATATTTCATAAATGTCCTAATTGTACTTAGAAAAAACATTATTACTGATACATACCTTTGTCACTAGCCGACTCATATTGGCATCCTCAGTTGACATCTGCTTTTGTCCAGCCTCCAAAAATTTTGGCATTTCCGCCTGTATCCCTAGATCAGCCAACAAAGGCAGGGCATCTCTGAAGCCCCTATCCACGATGAATATATCATCTTCACTAAGCCAGGAGCGGATACTTTCAGCATTGCTGTTGATAATGTGACTGAGGATGGATGCATCATTGTTGCTTCTATCAGCTAAATAGGGGCCCAATATAGATACAAAATACCCTGTTGTTGTAACCACCACCATTGGCTTTATGAGGGGTCTCCCTTTATGGATGCTGTATGACCGTCGCTGAAAGTGAAAATTGTTACTTTTGTTCACATAGATGTATGTTCCATCCAAAACTAAGATGACTTGGTTTTTTTCAATACTTCCAAAGTCTGAGCAAGTGGTCGGGTGTGTTTGTTGATGATCTCTTCTCGTGAGATGTGGGTAAACCCAAGATTTTCTGGTACAAACTTAATTAACAAAGCCTTCCTAACAGCAGAAATTGCTCTCCTCAAGCTGGATTTGGATGTTCGAAATAAAGTTGAGAGAATGACATTTGAGAGTCCAGTTTTCATTTTACAGAAAAAGACGGCAACAGAAGTAGTTAGGCTTCTGGCTGGTGTGTTCTTGATCAAACCTTCCACAGAATCACAAAGTTCTTGAAAGTTTGCTTTGGCGATCCCTAATAAACTTTTGTAGTCTGTGTCTGTCAGAGCTTTAGCATCATCGAAGTCCAAACACTGTTTTTCATTTCGCTGACACAATAAACGCATCTGCTGTAAAAGATCAGTAATAGTTGTTCGATTAACGAAGGAATTTTCAGTTGTTTGAAGTTGTTTGACAGCATCACTGGTAAACATCCCATCATGCAAATGAGCAGGACAACATCTGTTTCCTGGTGGTATAAGAATATTTTTCTCAACAAAAACTGCTGTTCTATTCTCAGCTGCAACAACTACTAACTTTGGTCCTGGCTTTTTGCACACACAGCAATATGCATGAGATTTAGCAGTGGAGGCCAGGGGAAGCGACACAGATGGTGGGCTGGGCATGCTTTTCTTCTGTTTGTTTTGGTCCTCTGATAATAACACTGAGGTACACGGAACATGAGTACACAAATCTGATCTTTTAGTTCCTTGTGTTTCAGTTCTATACACATGGCGGCATCTGTTGCATATGACAGAGTTGTCTGAATGAGCCTCAATAAGGAATTTCCTTCGCAGATACTTCCTGATGTTTTTATCTATTTTTCTTCTGTCTGATGGTTTTGTTCTCTTTGAGCAAAGTATGCACAAAAAGTAGTCTTTTTTATGTCCAGGCATTATATCATATTGAACATATCTGCAATTTGAAAAGAAAACACATGTGATGCTTATATAAATACATAAATGTATAGGATCTACACATACAAACTGTAATAAATGATGAAATAATAGAAATTCTTAACATAAATGATAATTTAATGTATTGCAACTGGTATCATAAAATATGCATTCATCCTACAAAGGGTTTTTTTTTGGAGAGGGGGGGGTGTAGGAATAGCACTTAATTCCTCCTGAACACACCTAAAATATCTGCAATTTACATATATATATATATTAATATATATCTATGTACTAGATCCTGATAGGCTAAATACTGATATTGGTACATCTATGAACATTTTCTCTGCATTGGCGTTATTATAATATCATAAACTATATAAAACTATGTAAGTATGTACATGTATGTACAAATGTATAGATATTGGTTGATGGTAACTATTTTTATCTCTCAATGTCTCATACATTTATGTACCATCTATCATACCCATAAATTATATCTATATCCTGCATATATCCACTGTTTACTAGTGTGAAAAAGTGCACTCAATGAGTTAATTTGATGTACGTTTATATACAGGTATGTTACGTTCTTGATTGTTTATGACAGGAAAACTCTCTCTCTCTCTCTCTCAAACATGCACATACTATAGGTATACCATATTAAGCTTACAACTATTATCCTAGAATAAAATCAGATAATTTGTAACTAATCATTACATAAGCAAATCTTATAAATATAACACATCGATCAATCCTGTCTAGTTCGAATTATCTCAAACGTAAACAAAACGTGCAAGTACTGTTGTACACCTTTACATTTCTTTGTACTTAAGAAAATTAAGAAATACGGTCAGACATATGCATAAAGGGTCATGTCTTACCATTTTTTCATATTTGGTTATAATTATTTGGATAAAGACACGCTGATCAGTTGACGCAGACGACAGCTTTACATACAGAGCGATATCGATACGTGCACATTACAGTATTTTGTTTCACTTATCAGTGTGAAATATTGGGATGAATACATACCTCATAAAGTCGTTAGTTCCATATAGCCCCAAAACACTGGGTCAGAAAGGCTGTTGACATCCAGGTACAACTTCACCATGCTTGAAATTTTGACGTATGTAATCTATTTTTAGAATGCGGGTTTCCCTTCTAAAAATTGTGTCGTGCGAATACATAAAAGTCGATTAAATTCAATTCACAAATATGAAATAACTCATTAGATAATCGTGTTTTATTACCGTCATCGTCTTTTTTAAAGAAAATATTTTATATTTTGACCATGTATTATAGAATCCGGAATACCATATTCTTCTAAAAATAAAATTTTAAGTATGGCGCCACATCTCGCCCAAAATTAAATTTAGCGATATCGTTTTGTTGTTTTAAGCTGTTTAATTTTATGTAACAATTGTCGTGGGCGAGGCATGGCGCCCATGCAAAATTTGACACAGAAGTTGAGAAATTTGTGAAAATTGGTAAATTTGAGTAAGCATATCCGGTTTTAACAGTTATATTTACAGAACGTGGGGGTTTCCCGCCAATATTTCATGCGGATTTCAAGAACACATTCCGTATACAGTATATTCAGAGAAAGAATGGCTTACGTTATAAAAGTTGATTTTTCATAAAACCACAGGGCCAAATATTATAGTTTGTGAACCAAGTTCTTTACGTAATTCGACGTTGACATTAATGTGTTATGAGATGTTGTTACGAATACATGTGTTAACAGTATTACAAAAAATAAAATTTGTTCATTGTAATTTTTAAATGTTTTTTCATATATTAAATAATGCACAGTTTTTTTTTCCGCTAGTATATAAGTAATAATAGAGAGGAATCGTATATAGGTGATTAATTATTTCAGACCTACCCCACATTAGTTTTAAGCATGAATTAGTCTGGCACACGCGAAGCACTTGTCCGCAATTATGTTTTCTTATCCATTGAATGAGATAAAACAACTGGCAGACCTTTCTATACTTCTCAAATTTGATTGAATGATATATCTAATGAAAAGTTTATTTCATCAACCATATCATTTATTTTTAACACGGACAGCAAATAAAAATGCTGGTCAACTCAAAGGGTTTTGATATATTTCTTTTACAGCTAGAAACATTTTCGTAATGTTTCATCGGACATCACGCAATGTTGTCCTTTTGTTAGTTCTCCTAACTAGCATATGGACAAGATCGTCCCTTTGTGTAAAGGTAATTCCTCAGAACTGATTAACATATATAAGTAAGAACTTTATCATAATGGACATATACATATGTGTACCATGCATAATTGTGCAAAAAACTGAAAAGCCGTAATTTTATAGTTAGACACATTTATTAACGTAAACATGTTAACAATTAATTTTTAAAACAGGAATTAAGTTCACAGGAGAATGAATCAAACATCCATGAAAAAGTCAAAGTAGTCAAACAATGCCCGTATACAAAGAACGGGTGGATCAAAGCAGATGAACAGAAAAATTGTACAGGTTACTATTCAAACCAGCCAAGCAAACCATATGTATACCACTGTGTCATCAACGAATGGGCCAACGCAACACTGGAAGTTTGTGCCGTAAAAATACTCGTTATCTGTAAGTCGATGCATCAATTTGGCATTAACCATGTTTTGTGTATTATATCTTAATGCAGAATTGGCCAAAATCTTCTTAGCTAGTATACATGTCATCAAAGTCGATGCTAAATTCTTTGTCTAATAAGTTCAATTATTCTTAAGTGTGGCAACAAATACATATAGTCACGAACATTAGTGCAATGACGATAAGAAAGTCTAACTTTAAGATGAAATATGACCGATTAAACTTACACTTTTTCATTGTAATTCAACTTTTAAATACATAGTTTAATATATATATATATATATATATATATATATATATATATATATATATATATATATATATATATATATATATATATATATATATAATATAATATAATATAATATAATATAAAGTACAAGTAATAAAAAGTACAAATGAAATTGTCATATAAATTCTAAATTGGGAGGATAAAAAATTAAATAAATATTACTTTCTACACATGATTTTCTTATGTGTATTGCGCATTTTAACTACTTACAAATATTGATGTTTTCGTTTTTAAAGGAAGGTAATTTTAAATTCCGTTATAGTTGGGAAATGTCCTGAATACAACACTGGTGCTAAAAGAATTCTAGGTAGTGACATGAGATCGTGTAACATATCGCATCCCTCATGTCCATCCGTGTACAACTCTACAGATGCTTATAAGTGTAAGTAGAAAACAAAGAATTGTCCTTTCAGCATTGGTTCTACGCCTTATATTTTGTTGTAAATAAGTGAAATACCGGTATGGACATGTTTTTATGAAACTTAGAAACCATGCACTTTTATTAAAACTATCTAATACACAGTTGCTGAATCAGACAAATGTGAATGTATGATACAGACATTATTTTTAAAATTGATTCTTCATAATTTTTATCTTCTACAAAAGCAATCTAAACATGTCACATATTATTATCTTAGTGCATAATTTGATTAATTATGGATAAAAAATGTATATTAATTTTGCATATTAACCTAGTCCTGTTTTATCTTCAGATAGGAGTTGTTATAATTTGTCGACCGATTCGGAACATAAACAAAATAGATCTAGTAAATCGAACTCGACACAACCACTGTCAATTTTACAAAACAATCCAGTGGAAGATAGTAGCGAAAGTTGGATAATGATTTTACCTCTTTCAATGTAAGTTTGAAAGTTTAAAGGCAAGTTCTGTTAAAATAAAGCAACATGCCAATAGTACAATGAATGTATGTAGACAACGTGTGGGCATTAACATGGAAGATCGATGCATGGCTATTTATGTGGCTGTTTAACCCTTACGATTGATATTATTCAAACGTTTTAGAAAATCGTTGTACGTTGTTCACATATGAAGTACATCTATACAATTAAATTGTGTAGTATATTTTTGTCTTAAATGAAAAAATGACAATAACAAACCGTCAACCATCTAAAAAATCCGTAAAACGAAATACAAATTCAAAACAGAGCAACACGGACCTCCAAGATAGAGGTAGTATCAGGTGCCATGGAGGAGTGAGCATCCTCTGCTGACCGGTCACACCCGCCGTGTGATCTTTGTCATAATCGGGAAAATAAAACCGCAAAAGTCCGTAGACAATTAAGTAATTAATTATGGTCTAACAATTAGTATGAAAAACGTGAGTCAGCATGCTATACTGTAAATCTCGCGTTCAAGATAACTTTTTAAGAGAAACAAAATGTTTAATGAATTTTGCACCTTGTGACTGAAGGCCACGATATGTTCCTTTCATTCAATTTGTTTATTATCGTGTACAAGACGGGCACAGTGAATCGAAGAATTTCTCACGATATATAATTGTTATTGAGTAACTAAATACAATGATGGTGCCTTCTGCTAAATATCAACAAATTCGTTTACAAAAAATGTCATTCCTTACTGTTATCAGCAAACTGCTTCTTTGTCGATGCCTTCCATAACATTAAACCCATGAAATGTCTCTGTAACACATAGAAAAAAAAATGATTAAAGGTAAACTTTTATCTAGTGTTTTGACTTTCTCAACTTGCCATGCCTTTTCCCAAGAGCTTGCATCTTATTCGGACACAACTGTACATAGTTAGCAAATGTTATATATTATATTTTTCTTTTAGACGAACGGAATCTTGCTTTCAACGTCTATATTATTCCAGTATTTCTTTTTTGGCATGGTAAGATTGATTACGAGATGCACAAATTTATTTTCACGGCTGTTGTCCAATTTGTTTTCCAACCTGATCTTGAAACATTCAAAATAATTTTCCCTCATTTCATGCCGTTTTACGATAATTGAAGAGGTTGGTCATAAAACTGATACAAATACCAATAAATGACAAGACACCGTGTGTAGGTATAAATACAAAGGTGAATATTTATATAAATTACACACAGAAGAACACAACACAACATTTAAAAATAAGATCCGGCATTTTGTTTAATATTAGTATGACGATTAAATTAATATTTCATCAAATATTTTTAAAACCAGCATTATTAAATTAATTAAATTTTATTCTGTTCATAAATTTCAAACTTTTTTTTTTTTCTCATTTGATATGTTAAGTTTCTAATTAATCAAATTGTAACCGTTGGTTAAAAATTTAATCTTCATTCAGTTATCATTCGAGATTTCAATGTTTTTTCTTCTTAAATCTACTTACAGAGGAGTAGTAGTATGTATTGTGCTGGTGATTTCCCTGGTTTTTGTCATATACCGCCGAGGAAAAACATATTCAGGTTCACAAACAGGTACGTGTATTACCATACCTCATATGGCTCAGCACAATAACCTTAACGATTCTAGCACGTAGATATGAGCATGCATTATAATGGTTGGGTTTTGCAGGTGATTCCGAAGAAGGATCAACACTTGTGAACGATGTGCAAAATTTAAGTTTGAAATGAGGTAACTGTCTCGCAAATGTTTTAGTTGAATACTTAACTGCGACATTTTATAAGAATTATGATTGTTTAATTGTAACTTCATTAAAATATTCTTTAAAAAGGATATCCGTTACTTATAACACCTTTGCTTTTGTTCAGGACGAAAAATATATATAGTGTGGGCTAGAAATACAAACTTTGTGAAAGTAAAACGGCTCATTGTCAATCAAAACTGATTCGTCATTGTTTGTAAAAGAAATCATCTATTTATTATAATTCTGTGTTGAATGTCAATGTTTATCAATATGTTTGCATTATACTTTTCATTACTGATACATGAAACCGCAAGTATATGATACTTTAATTGTCTTTTATGTGTTTTATTATTTGAAGTTAGTCCTACATGTTTATCTATTGGTACATTTAATAGAACACTTTGCCAATTCATTGGATTGGTTTGCAATATTTTTTTAAAGATAAGGTGCTTGTTATATATGCATTGTCAATAAAAAAAACACCTATACAAAGATATTGGAATTTCTTCTAACCGATTGCTTCCTTGTCTAAATTTAAATAGAGATGTGATTTTTATTGGGGAAGCACTCATAAAATAAACCACCGTGTACCTGTTAACATATTGTTTTGTTATGTCAACCAATGTTATCGCATCTACTCTCATACATGTAGATCATTAAGCCTTTGAAACAATTACAAAAGAAATCACTGAACATTTCAATTCATTCATTTAATGATTGTGATATGTACACTACTGTTATTGTAATAAATAAAGTGATGACACATGCTACAATACGTGTACCTGTGATATTCAGAGATATAAAACGATCAGGATGTTAATTGTCATTGGCTGTATACAATATTTGTCTACTAACTTACGTCACATTTTAAATCCCCCCTAAGGATTTTGTTTTTAAACTAAGATCTTTAATTGTTCGCTATAGATAAAAATACAGAACTGTACGAAGTTCATCGGTAAAATTGGAAGAACAGTTTTGTATACGAAACAAATAACTGGAAATTTACCTCGAAAAATGACTACGAGCACTAAAAGACTTCCTTGTCTTTAGAAAACGTTTGGGACAGAGAAGTCGGGGAGGGGGGACAGATACATGTACTTTGTTTGCCTCGCCTATTGCAATATCATCAACAACTGCGTATAGTGCGCGTTAAATGTTACATGGCTGCCGCCTCATGCGCGGATCTAGCGGAGAGTTCGGGTGTCAGGGACCATCCCCCCAACACTACCCTTTAAAACATTGAAACGAATTTAATTCTTAAAAAAATATAGGTCAAGGACCTCATGGCAACAAAAATTATTTCTCAGAGTCCACCCCCTTTCCGCTCAGAGAACAAAATGCTGGCACATGCATTGATGAACAAATGCGTATAACGTAATTCATTTTTCAGGGTTTTTTTTTGTTTTTTTTTTCAACGACTTTTACAGATTTTAAAAGTATTTTAGAAATAACGGCATGTATTGCGCGTATTTTCATTTTTAGACGGAGTCAGGTGACTCCGTCTATTAGTTTACTCTCAAAGTTTAAAACAGGAAGGCACGCGTAGAACACATGAATTGAGTCTACGCTTAAGAAAAAAGTGCAGAAAGTTTTCATGATTTCGGTAAATAAATATTATAAAAAACACGCATTAAATCTTTTTAAGTCCTCTATGTATTATCCAAATTCTAAAAAAATAGTTTTGTTGATCATTCTCATTATTCTTGCTTGGATTCAATAGTTGTAGCGATTTGTGAAATGAGGTACGTTACTGAATGCACAACGGCGTTGACGATTCAGTTGGTGGACGAGCTCATTAATTAATAGAAGGGGTTGAAGGTTTAATCGAAAGTAAAGTTCACAAACGCAATGTGCCATTTTGGAAAAGTTGTGAATTTTATTTTTACAATCTCTCACCTGAAAACTACCGAAAATTCATGTGCGAGCCGAAGTTAAAATCTGAACGGGTTAAACCAAACTGTCTTACATATTAAATAGGCTTTTCATTGGATTTTTGCAGTATGACTGCTGTTCATCTCTGCATGAAGGAATTTTGTACATAGAAAACAATAGCTAGTCTGAATTTTCCTTCTCGTTCAATGACTCTGTACTCCACTTAACTGAATTTAAATTTTTAACAATGCATTTTAAGCAATATAAATATAGATCATACATTTTGGGTTACAAATACAACAAACAATATATACAATCTTATCGATTGAAGAACCAAGTTTAATGTTAATGTTCATGTTGTCCGGCTAAGTTTATACTTTTTTTTTAACTTTATAACGTACAAATCCAGCCACATTCCGGATTGAAATAATTTCTTCAACAATATCTTAATGTCTATAATCAGAAACTCAGCTGATCTTTCTCCAATCGCTTAATATCTCACACCAATATTAGACCTATGAATTTAGAAATAATGCATGGTTGTTATGTTTTTAATTTTTGATTTACCGTGTGGCAGTACATGTAAATAGAAATAGTTCTTACCTCAATTTTTAAAAGATAAAAACTCATAGTTTATATCGTATTTTTAAATCTGATTTTCAAATCCTTTTTTGTAGCTCTTCGAAAAAATTCAAATTAAATTGCTTTCGAGTTCATTTTTCCAAGACACGCTTGAAAATTTCCGCTTAAAAGACGATAGTGTATTGAATGGACACAGATCCCTGCGATGACAATTTCCTACAACATTTGTTAATTTTGCTGTTAAAAGTGCTAACTTTGCAAATATTAGAAATTTTAAAATCAAATAATTCTGAATTAATAGCTTAAATTAACAATCCAAAATCATTATACAATAAACATTGCTTTATCAATTGTCAGTAAAACATATTACCGCCGTGTGAATATTTCTCTTAGACATGACACCTTCTCTCCTTCAATAGCACAAAGTGACTGATCTGGCCATTCTACTTATTTTTTTTCTAATCAGTCCTTTAATTGAGCTATCTCTGTACATTTTTCAGTTAATGTCTTTATCCTTCTGTTGCTTTATTTTTAACAACAAATATAACAGCCAATCAGGAAAGGTGTACCCCAAAGAATGACATGATTCATTCACTTCTGGTCTCCATTTTCTAGTTTTATAGATTTGAAAAGCAGTAAATTGAATTCGGAGTATGATTTTCAATAAAAGGAACGGTTGTGTCGTAATTCGTGTAGATGATGCACGAGTTTACACAAAAAAGTAGTTAGTGTCGCACTGATTTATTGATGCAAGCAAAATCGTGGCAGATATTCCGGTCTAAAACATCAAAATGGCGACCGTGACGAACCTTGTTATTGTTACAATACTTGGAGTGATCTTATAGGAAAAAGAAATATTTCTAACGTCATGTGCCTGTGTTTGTTATCTGTATACAAATGTTAACTTTGTTCGGTAATTCATGATCAGCGGTTGAAGAGTTTTCGGAGTTTTCATAAACCAATACCGACTTGTGAATTTTCCCTTGGATCAGAAAATTAATAAATAAATCTTATGAATTAAATTATCTACCTAAAAATTGTTTTGATTTTCCCGCTTAGTTGTATTTTTTTTTTCCTTGGGGTTTTATTTTACATTAAATACCGTTGTGTCAATTATCTAAAATTATGAAAGACAGTCCTGGCCGGGATTTAGTAAAGATTTTAGACAAAGTATCAGCCAAAAAGCCGAATTTGAACATAGATTGAATCACCTCATTCAAACTCATAATTTTTTAAAGCATATTCGATGAAAACGTGGACAATTATTTCAAATTCAAAATTTCAAGACCCCGTCTTTAAGTACTCTCAGTACTTTGATTTTTTCAAAATCATTTAGATTTAGATATTTCGTCGATGAGGACGCTCGGGATATTTGCACTGTCTCGGGGGACAATTTCTTTGCTTCTGTTAATTGGTTTTATCACAAAACACAACACAATATCTATAATAAACAACGGTTTAAACAAAAATGTTGGTGCAAGATGCAATGTTTGCTTTTCTTTTAAAAGAATCAACGACGATGGACTTTCCGCGTATACATGCAAACCTAAAATGGATTGTTCAAACAAGTTTGTCGATTTGCAAGCTGGACTAAACGCTGAGAAGTGATTTTAAATATTCTCTCCTAAATTGCCATTAAAGTTTACAGTTCTAAAACATCGCATTGTTAGGAATGACTTTCTCGCCATGGAGACAACGAAGAGTTTTTCTGTGAAGAAAATGGATTTTATCTGGAGTATAGGGCCCGGGTGTGTTATTCTTGTTTAGAACATAACCCACTTTTTCATCCAATCAGCAGTCGCTTAATATTCTATTAAGTGATGTTTTTAATCGTTAAGAATTTCTCTAATTCACAGCGACGTCACATTTTTGATTGACAGCTCTAAGAGCCGTATCCCAATGTAGGATACTTTCCCATTTAAACAAAAGTTTCACCAATATATTTATCGTTTCGAATATTGTAAAATGATTGAGAATAACCTGACAAAGGCTTTTTAATACTTTAGTAAGAAATGCCAGCACATACAATAAGGTTTATGCATGTATAATATAAAAATCTCTCTCTCTCTCTCTCTCTAAAAAAAAATATATATATATATATATATATATATATATATATATATATATATATATATATATATATATATATATATATATATATATATATATATATATAAAAGCACTAAAAATAACCAACGACACGAACAATAAAGAAAAATATTGTCAAATTTTCGGGACAACCCGTCCCTTCTTCAGGACAACAAAGTAAAAACTACATATGAAAAGAGAAAAACATCTACAAAACTAGCACTAAACTAAAAAACTAAATAATATATAAAACACCGGATAGGAACGTGGCAACTACATCTTTGTATTAAAGATCATAAGCCCGAGAAAGAAAAATCCCGTCCGACGCAGCGGACGGTCTGTGTAGAAGTGCTGAGAGATAACGCGAACGAATTAATTAGCTAATTGGGGGTTGGTGTTAATTAAGTTGTACTAGTAAGATAATTCGTAATGAAGGTTTGTAGGGGAGACAGGCTCTGTAAATGACCACATAAATATACACAAAAGTGTAAAAACTAATAGGAGTTAAATAAAGAAAATATAATGGATAAAACAACAATTAAAAATAGCAAAATAAAAAGTAAACAAAAAGAACCCGTACAGATTAAACCGATTAAGGAACGAGCTAATAAGTTGAATAATTATCGTGAATGATAGTTTGTACATGGAACCAAAAAGATGATGATGATGATATTGCTTAGAAAAAAATCAGGATGCTTTAGTTGATGTTCATTTTAGTGAAGTCACTTAATTTGTTCATGCCGTCAGGGCGGAAAGACTTCAGTCTATGCATCCAAAATTTTTCTTTATTTTTCCTCTCCGCAGCTGTCCAGTCTGGGTTGTGATCAATAACCAAAACCATCATGTCCTCCCATTTGTGACCATCTAAGTTAAAATGTTCCCCGACGGGTTCTTTAATTTTCTTAGTTTTGATGGTGGAACGATGGTTATTGATGCGCCTGCGGAGGTCTCCTGTTTCCCCTACGTATTGTTTCTGACAAAATTTACAATTGATGAGGTATATACAATTGTCAGTACGACAAGAAGTATTTGCGAAAATTTTGTAGGTACGGCCAGTAATGGGGCTAGAAAAGTCGTCCGCATCAGAGCTGTGTTTGCACAACAGACATCTGGTGTCAGAACAAGTTTTAAAGCCACCATTAGGTAGAGGGTTCTTTAGTTTGGTTCTTACCACCATGTCCTTAAGGTTTCTAGAGCGCTTGAAAGCTGCCATTGTGGGTTTTTTTGAAAACCTCAACCATTTTATCATTGCTGTAAAGGATTGGCAGGTTCTTCTTTAGAACTGCATTTAGACCCCTAAGGACAGGGTGGTAAGTAGTGACAAATGGGACTTTGTTGTCCTCGTTTTTAGGTTTGTATTTCAAAAGGGATAATCGATCCTCTTTAGCTAAATCATCAATTGCATTTTGTACAGAGTGGGAGCTGTAACCCCTGGCACATAAGTGGGATTTTAGGAGTTTACTTTGTTCAGAGTATAGTTCTTGAGTTGAACAAATACGTCTGACTCTGGTGGCTAAGCCTTTTGGTATGCCTCTAAACGTATGAGGTGGGTGGCAGCTAGACGTCATTAAATAGAGGTGGGAATCTGTAGGTTTAGTATGAAGATTGCAATCGAGTTTACCATCGATTAAAGTTGAAGTAGTGTCAAGAAACGTATTGTTGGATGAGGAAATTTCAGTCGTAAATTTGATAGAATGATGGAAAGAATTGACAAAGGTGATAAAATCATCGAGGTTGTTTCTGTTTTCAACCCACTTTATTTCGATGTCGTCTATGAAGCGCAACCAACTAAGATGTTTGAAAGGTGATTGTGTTAGTATGTTGCGCTCTAGATTACCCATGAATATATTGGCATAAGATGGTGCCATTTTGGTGCCCATAGCAGTGCCACTGACTTGAAGGTAATGTTCTCCATTGAACATAAAATTATTGAATTTTAGAACATGCTCTAGGAGCTTGGTGAGAGATTCAGTTGAAGGGATCTGAACCTCCCTAGCGTCCCATACTTCTTTACAGGCTGCAATACCTTCGTCATGCGGGATGTTGGTGTAGAGGGATGTAACATCCATCGTCACGAGAATAGTATTATCTGGAAGGTTTGAAGATGGCGTTTTGTTAAGATAATCTGTTGTGTATTTAAGATATGACGGTAAATTTTCAACATGTGGACGGAGATGAAGGTCGATAAATTCTGAAATTTTTCAGTGGGATGTCCAATGACACTTACTATGGGACGTCCTGGCATTCCAGGTTTGTGAATTTTTGGAATAACATAAAACTGGCCGGGCTTACAGTTGATAGGAAGAAGGGTAGTGTACACATTGTAACCAATTTCATAATTTTCAAACATAGTATCTAATGTTTTGGTGATATCATCTGAGAAGTCATCTGTAGGATCAGTGTCAAGCTTTTGGTAAAAAAGTTCATCTGATAATTGTCTGTATGCTTCTGCAAGATATTTGTTTTGATCCATCACAACTATTGTTGACCCTTTATCTGCTCTTTTAATGACGATGTCTTCCCGGTTCTTCAGGATTTGTAACGCTGATCTTTCTTCTTTATTTAGATTATCCGGGTGTCTATGTTGTTTGGAAAGGAGTTTCTCGATGTCTGACTCGACAGCTTCTATATACGATTCTAAGGCTCCACATTTGCCAGGGGCTGGTTCCTAGCTGCTCTTAGGCCTGTACAGTTTATGGTTTTCAAGGTCTTGTAAAGAAGTTTGGGCCTTGTCACCTACATCAGAACTGGAGTCTTTTCTAGAGAAATGTTCTTTCAGTCTAAGTCTACGATATATATATATATATATATATATATATATATATATATATATATATATATATATATATATATATATCATTTCGCAGTTTTTCTCAAAAAATAAAAAAAAAATTAATGGTCTTTGATACGATAATTACGTAACATATTTTTATTAGAAAATACCAATCGTATATTATAGCAAAAATTATGATACATGTCACACTCGAAAAATTTTAATTTAATTGTCATTTACAGCATATTACTCCCATCAAGGAAAAGTATTTTGAACGGTTAACGAAAATCGTTTACGTGAAAATTGAGGGATTGAAGGAGAAAATATACTAGTAAAATTCAGAATAATTATATTTACTTTTTACCATGATAATAGATAAAAAATAGAAAGACGCAATGTCGAAAATACGAAAATAATTTCGGGAAATTTGATATTTTACATGAACATTACCATACTATCATCAACATACGACGTAAATAGTTTAATTGATTAAATGGACAAAGAGATAAATTACTGATAATTAAAATTGCAAAACAGAACTCTTTTGACGACTTAAAATTATTTTTTTAAACTCCATATAGCTAAAATCAAAGTTGATTTTATTAGTCATCTCAAAAGAGCGCATGTAATATACATCCGAACTAAGTTAAGTTTATAACGCCGTCAGAAACAACCGCTTACTAAGCAACCTTTGTTTTCCGTATTGTGTCCTGTACACTATAGGCCTCCGTACATCGGGGTAGGGTTGTTACAACTTCTGCTTCTGGTAGCATAGACGGGAGAAAGACACGTACACTGCGACCAATGACTCCATCCACCCCATCAACCGTCAACTACAACCAAGCAAGCAAATAATGTACAGTAGACAACAATACCTCTATAGCCTCACGTCAACATGTACATAAAGATGTGTATTGCTATCCCTGACTGAGATGCAGTAATTTCATAGTTGAGGAAAAGAATGTGAAAGGTTGACTTGCATGCCTTTTTTAGCCAAAGTGTTAGATATATTAGATTTTAGAGGAAATGTTGATATTTTTTCGATTTTATAGTCGATTTTGATATTTGTAAAGTTGATATGAATATTGTTCAATTTTGAAACATGTATCAACTGTTCCCTGTAACATTGATATCTAATCCATTACTCTATACAGGGTTTTTTTTTCGCCCCCCCCCCCCGCTATTGTTGCCTTTCTTCACTTGCAAACGATTGCACCCCGTCTTGAATTCGCCCAGACAAAGTTGTGTTTATAGAAAGATTATTCAGTCTTAAATTCGCCCGATGACAACGAGGATGAAAGGGACGAAAATCAGTGCTTCAGTAAGGCATTTTTAATAGACAACCAAAATTTAGGTGTCATTCGTTGAGTTATAAGCGATTTACAGAGCGTACAATTCTTTACTATGTAAACAAAGCTTTTGTTTACATTCTGAGTGTTGAAGTCAAAAGTCAAGTTTTAGATAAAAAATAATGTGTTAAACGTAGGGAACTGTTTATTTATGTTTAAAATGAATAAGAAGATTGACAAATCAGTTTGAAAAAGATTTTTACTGGTATATAGAACCTATGTAAACAAAAACAGGACATGAGCCTTGTTTACATGCCACAGAGTTGTGAGCCCTGAACCTTGCTTATAACTCTACGACTGACTCTCAAAATTCATTTGATCATTAGAAATGCTTTCCTAAAGCATTATTAATAATAAAAACAGAAAAATAAAATTTGACCAAAATCGTGACCATGCCCCTTTAAAGAGGCTGAGTATGGTCAACAAATAAACCATTATATTTTGTTCAAAATATTTTGGCCCTAAACTGTTATTAAGCAAAGAAAAATTAAAAGATTATACCTTTAAACTTTTGAGCAATTTTCTATACACGTATTTTTATGCAGAACGTTTTGTCAAAAGAAGGTAGAGGTGGCCTAAACCTGGCCACGACCATCCAACCCTTTTAATTAAATGCATGGGAAAAGCCTTGTCATCATGCATAGATCACAACCATGTTTTGTAAAAAAAAAAAATGGATGGAAAAGAATGGTCCAATATTGTTTTCATTGAGGCTTCATGAATCTATACATTAAACATACTTGGACAGCCTTCGCTGTTACAGGCCACGGTTTCGTTTTATGCCCCCCCCCCCGCAATTTCTTCCGCCGTATTTTGGTGAGGGGTTATTGCACGCCCGTTGACGGGAATGATATCCCCCTCCACATGTGACTGGACACGTTTCCCAGACATTCCAGTGACCCCAGCCACCATGGACTTAAACAAAAACATAACAAAATAATCACATCTCTTCAAGTCTAAATATATAAACTATACCATGAAAAAATCTCACACAAAAAACAGCAGCACACATTACACATTGACTCCTGAAAATACATGTACGTGTAGATATGGATTATATTAATATCTCTTTCCTAAGGAAAACTGTTTGACTATTAAGTGATTAATTGAGCAGAACAAGTCAATTTTGGTCTAGTTTACAACAGTTTAGACTAAACCACTAACGTTGTGTAATATCAGTACAGTCAGATGTTTACCCCCGGGGGGGGGGGGGGGGGCTCGATTTTTTCTGGATACCGTCGCTGGTAACATTTAAATACACATACACCTAAATCCAATGTAATTATTTAACAAAAACAAGAGCGGTGAGCTAATCAAAATATTTTTTAATGAAGATCTTTAAAACAGTTGCCAATTTCTTTTAATCAAAATTATTCATGTAAATCCTAAGTTAGTTATATAGTCTACTTAAATAATTAAGTACATTTTAAAAGAAAAATAGAGCTGATACATGCATGTGTATATAGCTTTCCATGGACGTTGAAAGCTTTAATCAATTTAAAAGTTTGGTTTGGCTTTCAAATACGAACTACACGAAAAAAATTATTCATTTCATTTAAAGATTTCACTGATAATCCAATAAATCAACTAAGGACGTCACACTCAGTTTTGATTTTTCACACCCTAAAGATGAGAATTTAAAATAATGTCTCACAATGCAAAGTTCGTTCACAATGAACTTATAATTAATTTAAATTGAAACAGTCTCCCGATTGTTTATGTATCATAGGAAGATATAAAATCTAGATTGAACCAGGGGATGTTAATTTGTAGTAGCACAAATCAATTATTATGATACATATCTTAAGTTAAACCCAATTGAGCATGTTTACACATAAATTTACCTGTAAATGTACAAACGTTGATATTTTTTATCCTTTTATCTTTTCTTTGAAATATGAAACATTCAGTATATACAAATCCAGGACCCCCCCCCAAAAAAAAAAAACAAAAAAAACAAAACAAATTATCTTTCACATGTACAAAAAATTTTTACCTGGAAGTTCACACCTATAAGACAAAGTCGACCATGTTCCTCCAGGTGGACAGGTAATTTTGTTTATTGGCCCTACTCCTGTGTATCCACGGTTACAGGCATAGGTAGCAGATATTGGCGAAAACGACCGCAAATTCAAATAACCATTAGTTAAAGTAAGGTATGGCTCTAAACATTCTGAAATTTATTGCAAAAATTTAAAACTAGACAATAGAGTCGAATATGAAATCTACTAGTCTTTAAAAAGGGGGTCGATTAAATGCATTTCTTGATTTAAAAAAAATTAATTTCGTAATAGCGTGCTATTTAAAAATTAGTCGGCCCTTCTGCAAACATGCTGTTTGCTTTTATGGCTGTTTGTTTTGTTTTAGCAATATTTTGTTGTATGCATATGTTGTATATAAATTATACATTTTAGTTATGTGCAGGGGAGGTCACATTTCGTACTCTATTTGATCTTACATCCAATGTCGGATGATCTTAATATTGTTAAGACCTCCCCTTTAGTCTCTTTTTTCTTATTGTCAAATAAATTGACAATATTCACTCAAACATGTGTTATGTTCTTGATAGTACCAGCCAGATCACCAATATTACATAAATGCATTTCTTGATTAAAAAAAAAATCAATTTCGTAATAGCGTTCTATTTAAAAATTAGACGATGTTCAACATTACATAGTTACACGGAAAGCAGTTCTTTACAGATATTTTTGATTACTTACAAACAATAAACTGGAAGATTATTAAGGAATAAGGAATCATTCTTTGAGTATTATGAGGTGATAATTTCGGTCGGGGCGTGATCAAATCCAATAAAGCCGGAAGGGCTTTATGATAGATTTGATCACGTCCCGACCGAAATTATCATCTCATAATATTTAAAGAATGATTCCTTATTACTTATATTTACTGTACCGATCAGAACCAACCTGACACCAGAGTAAACCCCAACTAAACCCCGGGTTTACTTTTGGGGTTTACTTGGGGTTTTCTCCGGGTTTACTTTTTGAAAATTTGGGTCCACTCGGGGTTTACTTTGGGTTTACTCGGGGTTTACTTTGGGTTTACTTGGAAATAGTTTTTGAGGTCAAATGTACGCATTGAAGTCTGAAGCAGACCCGTCTTTTGTCTTACCATCCTACTGCCTGTAATTCCTGCCCCTTGTATATTCCGAATACACAATTAGTGTCTGCTTTCAGGGTACTGGTACTGTACCAGTTATCGGCTAAGACCAGTTATCGGCTAAACTGAGAGTTCGGGTTTATAGCACGCGACTATCTGAGATTTTTTAATTTAGTCCTCTGTTTTGAATAAAGAAAAGTAAGGTTGCTTGAAAACTTTCTTGAATATGTTTTAAACATGAGCTTAAACGATCATTGTTTACCGCTGATTTACATCTTTGCACTTTCAGCAGTGGGGGAAGTGACGTAATATGTTAAAAATAGAATATAACCCCTTTGTGATACATTATCATCTCCCTTCTTTGATTTGACATATAATATCACTACATATAACATGTAGAAACAAAAGGAATTCACTAAATTCTGAGTGATTCATAGCGCAGTTGAACGCCTGATTGCACAATATTATGCATTGAATAGTCTACGATTTTGTGTATTACCGTATGATAACAAACGAATAATTTTATGAGATTTGTTTATGCATCATAACCCCTACGAACTTTAGTCTGACCCCAAAAGGGACATAATTCAAATTACATTTTGCAGATTATCAAATCAACAAATACAGGGATTTTACTAAGTTATTATAGCGAAGCCGATAACTGGTACAGTAAATCGTAAAAACTCGGCAAATTCTGGGCGTGCTAAAAAAGCACACAAAAAGATGTTTTGGGTTCTAAATAATGATTTAACCTAACAGGTGCATAAACAAGGAGTATACCATTTAAAGCATGTCAAGTTTTATTAAAAAATATCAAGAAATAAAGAAATACGAAAAGAAAACGTTAAATTTTAGCCGATAACTGGTACAGTGCCAGTATACTTCTGACCGGGTTTACTCTCTGTGTCCACTCTGGGTTTACTTTGGGTTTACTCTGGGTTTACTCTGGGTCCACTCTAGTAAACCCGGAGTAAACCCAGAGTAAACCCAGAGAGTAAACCCAGGATTTAGTCTGGGTTTACTATCTGTTAGGTTGGGTCTGATCGGTACTGTATATACTTTTCAGCAGTTGTACGATTAAATATTATAATATGAATTATGCAAACCCGCTTGCGTCCCTACAAATACGTCTTTTGAATTTATTAGGCTATATAGTACAAAATCGATTCGTAGTGTTATCACAGAAAGAAACACTGGAAAATGGTAATAATGTTCAGTTACATGTTAATAATAAGAGTTTACAAAAGGAAATAGTTACATGTGTGATGCAATCAACAATTTTTGTAAGCCTCACCAGTTTCAATACAGACGTTGTTCTGGGAAAGTGTAGTAACGCAGGTTGAGTAATGATTGCAGGAGCTGAGACCACATTTTTTATCTCTTCGATCAGTCTGAAACGCAAACACGAATATGAAGTATAATAATAAAAAATAATCAATGCAAGCATGCATAGTAATAAATGCCTGCTTTTATTATTAGATCATTGTTATAATGATCAGTAAAGAAGAAGTGCACTTTAGGTATAGAGAATGGGCCCCTTTTCAGTGTCGTTTTTATGTAGAAAATATCAACAAATTGCTTTTTTCTGTAATACTGGTAACACTGATGGATACTTCTGATTTATATGCACTCTTTAATTTACCAAAATTAGCACACAGTTTAAACAATTGAGGATTTTTAAATTCCTTTAGATAATCTAAATCCGGAAAAATCGTACCGAACCTATTCAAATTGTGTCTATTTAAATCAGAGGGAGGAGACATTTAAATCAACATTATTCTGTTGGTGGTTCGATTGGCGCGTATACTGAATTATACTTTATGCATTATTTTACGTTTGAAAAAAAAATCGAATAAAGCTTTGAAGTTGCATCTGACAATAGTGATCAAACAAACAGTTTATGAAAAGCGATTTAACAAGTGCCAGTCTTTTACAGTGAGCACATTTGACAAGACTACCTGGATAGATCCCACGTGACTGTTTGAAATAATTAATTCCATACGTGAGTTCAAACATGGGTCACGCAGATAATAGCTGTCAATTGCTGTAGGTAAAACCTTGAAATTTTCATACGTTTTTCATATTTTACGTACCAGCCTAATGCTGTACAAACTTCTCATTTTCACAGGAGTTTTCTAAATGTATAATGCGTCTTTTATTTTTTTCACAAGTTTGTACTCGTTTAGGCTGACAGTAAACAAAGGCTTTGACTTGAATGCCTGTCCTCGATTTACTATATAAGAGCACGATTATCGGCTGACCCCTACTATGTTGTAAAGCTTCGCGCTATTTATATACACTAAATTCAGCGCTAAAACTTGTTGATTCTTATGGTTTAAAAATCAATAGATGATGTGAGATAAAAACAAATTATCCTACATTTGAATCTTCATTTTTTTACTTTGACCGGGGCCCATAGATAAAGCAAGATTACATAGAACCACAGCTTTAAGCCGAGATCCTGTATCCTGTTTTGAGATTTCGTTCAAAAATTTAAAAGAAGAAGTAAGAGAAATAGTAGGTTGCATAAAATAAAAAAAAATGTATTAAAACCAAAAAGCTGTACATGTAAAAGGATGTTTGCATAATATTTTTTTTTCTACGAACAACAGAATTTTTTTTACAATTGCAATTAAATTCAATTACCTCTGATTAAGATTAAGATTTTATTAAACAATGGTTTCCAATTTAAATATTTAATTAGACCCCCCCCCCCGAGAGCCTGTTAATGGTAAAGGGATTATGGTTTCAACAAATGCAAAATTTTCATCATGTTCTTTAGGAGACTGGATGGTAAACAAATTAGCCATCTGATATACCTAAGATATTAAGATACGTTTTATTTAGCTATAAACAATCCATTATTTCTTATTTTAAAAAAAATCATATATTTTACCATCTAAAATTGAATATTTTCCTATATTTTCAGATAGAGCTCTTCTTCTAGAAGAGACTGATTAAAAAAGAGTCTAAAAATGGCCACGACCATCGAGCCCTATTAAAGGAGGCATGGTCACGATTTCGGTCCAAAATTATTTTTCCGAATTTAGTGTTTACAATGCTTCAGTAAGGTATTTTTTAATAGGCAACCAAAATTTGAGGGTCTTTCGTTGAGTTATATACGAGTTACAAAGCTTATAACTCTTCGTTATGTAAACAAAGCTTTCGTTTACATTTTGAATGTTTCAGTTTGAGACCTATAATGAATGTGTTAAACGTTAAGAACTGTTTATTTATGCGTAAAATGAATAAGAAGATAGACAAATCAGCTCGAAAAAGATTTTTTACTGGTATATTAAACCTATGTAAACAAAAACAAAACACTATCTTTGTTTACATAGCAAAGAACTGTGAGCTCTGTATCTTGCTTACAGCACTACGACTCTCTCAAATTTCATATGATCATTAGAAAGTATTCCTAAAGCATAGTGTATAATAAAAACAGAAAATAGAATTTGAACAAAATCGTGACCATGCCCCCTATAAACAGTGTAGAATTGTTTAAATTATCAAGACGTTTTTATCGCAAATTACATAATGTAGCTCTACAGGTTTTAGGCTTAAAGATAGGTTTTAAAGACAACCCACTCTCCAACTTTCCATATTTTTGACAGAACTCTTTAAAAAATGTTTAGAAAAAAACATTAATTTACACCTTTTTATACGGAAGATTTGTCAAAAACTTTATTATGCTTAGTTTGCAAAGCGGTTTTGAAGAAAAAGTCAGAAGTTTAAATACGTTAACTAAGATAAGTTAAAATTATTTTTAAAAAGTGAATTTAATACTATGAAGTTACTCACTATTGCTTCCAGTTCGACATGAACAAAATTGGAGTTGGATTCAAAGGACGTATCCTCAGCTTTCTTCTGGTTTAGTAACTCACAGTAGTTATTTTTCCGATGATAATTTATAGATGGACAACCACCGTGAGCTTGACATTTCTCATAACAATCATTTGGTCCGATTTCGTGGGTAAATTTAATGGGGAATACTTCGAGTCTCCCTTCTTCGACAGCAATAGACCGGCTAAATTGACATTCTGGTGTACTTTTATAAATTGGATAAGTAAGCCACAATAGGAGAGCAACAAAACAAGGCTCAATACTAAATGACATTACGTTTTCAGAAATTTAAAACGACTTCTACGATGAATTTATTAACACGTTTCTCTCTCTCTGATTTTCAATTCGATTTTCACCGTTTTGAATTGTGTTGGTCGTATTTATAAACAAATAACCGTTAAACCGTATATGTCAAAAATTAATGCATGATACTTGTACATTTAAACAGCAGTTAGAATCAATATAAACACACCGATGCACATAAATGGAAAAAATAGAATTATCTTCAAGGACCTTAAACACCCCGTGACTTCTACTTTTTATGACAGTACGTCACAACATGGCGATTTTAGCGTATTGTTTAACAGTTAATACCACCAATATTTGTTGGCTATCTCTGTGGCGCTGTGGGTGTTGCTTCAGTCTACCAGCCCGCAGGTCCCGAGTTCGAATACTGCAGGGATTTTAATTTCCATAAATAGCGGTAAAATTTAAAAAGTTGATTTTTTTCCCAAAAAGTGAAATTTTTGGATTTATTTTCAAGTCGAACACATGCTAAAAATCCATATCTTTAAGTAATTTAGAAGAATGGACTTCAAGGAAGAACTTTGCCTAGGTGTGTGGGACCTAGAACGATTTGAGATGAACAATTTTATTTGCAATTTTTATGTGTTAAATGGTTTACATGTGCAGTTTGAATGATTCACCAAAATTTCAATGTTAAAATTCAATTTACAAGCGAGATACAGAGGAAAGAAGGCAATGTCATGTGAAAAGAGCTTGGGTCTTATATTGCTTTACAACAATGTACACTAGAAAAATTACCATTTCTTTGACAAAATAACTTGTGGCAAATAAGATAAGTTGATTTAGTGTGTTAATAAATAATTTTATCAACAACAAAACATCAGATTGAAACAGATATCAATTCAACACATATCTAAACAAAAACAGGACTCGAGCTTTGTTAACTAAGTAACTCGATATTTGACTTTCAGATTTTGACAAAGCATTAACAACATCCATAATGATCACTCTAGACAATAAAAATGAAAACATAAATTTAAAAAAAAAATTGAACTCGTGTTCAAGTCCTTTTATTGCGTTATTCTGCTTTATTTGATTCATATTTATTGAGGACAATGGCATTGGTCCCAGGTTACTTCATTTAATGTCATAGCAAACAATATTGTATAAACTTTATTTTTTTATTTTTTATTTTCATAAGCATATTACGATTTTATCTTGACACATTTAGAATGAAAAATACTCGACAAAACGTTTCTAGCTAGTTAGTTGGCGGCTTCAGGATAGATGCATAGATTGATTTATTGATCGACAGACAAACAGATAGATTGATAGATGGATAGATAGAAAAACGAATCGATATTTGATTGAAATTGATCATTTCTGGTTAAGAAATGTTATCACATAAATCGTTTTTAAATTGCAATCCTTTTGATTATATATATTCGTTAAGATGATGTTCTATTCTTACATTTTTTTTTCAACGCAAAAAGCAATTTTTAAAAAAAGAATCAACACTTCAATTTTAAAACAATCAAAAACAAAATTGAATAAGCCAATACGTATTCGTTGTTAACCTTATTCGGTGAACCATGAGATTTGATGCCAAACGACCAAATCAAATGGCGAGGAAAACTGAGTACATGTTTCAGAGGAGAAAGTAAGTCTTTGAGATTCTATCTGCAATCCCTTGTTCGTCTTTGTCAGTAATCTATAGCATAAGATTATCTTACTAAATCAAAGTATGGCAATTTTCTCTACCCGTCCGTTTAAACTAGTATTGGTTATTACAAAAATATTCCCCTCTGGCAAATGTACCTGCAGCTATATCCAAAACAATTTACTGAGTGATGGAATTCAAATCATAAGGATAAACCCTTTTAGCTTTAATGATTTATATTTCATATTTATTATTTACTTTATTTAGCTTTTATATACCTTTATAACCTTTATTTTAGGAAAAACTTTTGCAATTTATACGGTTTAGGTTTGCTTCTAAAATAATCATTTTGGGTTTTTTTTATTTCTTTGTTTTTTTTTTTTTTTTGGTTTTTTTTTTTTTTTTTTTTTTTTTTTTTGTTTTTTTTGGTTTTTTTTTGTTTTTTTTTTTTGTTTTTGGTAAAATTTCAATGGTAGGGATTATTTCGTCTGCATTTGGAGTGAAATGCAAGTTAAACCCGATTGGCGTTTTGCAATTATTTTGTTTTATTAAAAAAATGTCAAGATTTATTAAAAATGTTTTCAAAGTCTGCTCTTCCAAAAAACAAACTTAAACAACATACTGTATTTTAAACTTGACTTTTTTAAAATCTTTATTACCTCTACTGTACATATGTGATCCTTGATGGTTATTTTGTGTACATTTGTATATACTTGTTTTGAACCTCAAATACCAGTGAACTGGTCTTGAGTGAACAAAGAATTGAATTGAATTGAATTGACATAGGACAATTTTACCTGTGTTCAGCAACATTCCATTAAACTGTGAAATGAATCCAACAGAAATTAGTGCATGTTTCTATAAATATAGGCATTAGCAGGGTTTTATATGTATTATTTTAACCCAAGATGCGGTAATGATTGGTGAATTACCTCAGCCATTATTATTGTTAATTATGACCCTAATCATGATTATGGGTACAATAGCTTGACCACTGAGCCATGAAGCTTAGATTTGGTGTTTACAGTACCAAGTCATTTGGTATCAGCACAAATCCGTTTTTCGAGATGTGAAATATGTACTAAACATTTAGTGAACCAACTAATGGGGGAAATATAGAAGGTACAATTTAACTATAAATCACAACTCATGCAATTTATGTATTTGCCAAAAATTAAGTACAAAAGTACTAGGGGGATAAAACCAGCAAACAAAAGTGCTTTTTTGGCCAAGGAAAACAGAGATTGCTTCGTTCAAATGCCCAACTACTGGAAAGAAATTTTGTGATGCACTGTTTGTTTTGCAAGGAAAAAATCAGTCACATTATTCCTCGAACAAAGACCTTTCTCTGATATCTAAAAGGATGTTTTTGTTAAAATGTTACAATATTGATGCGTTAACAAATTTAAAAGGCTGTAAATTGATGTGCTTTTTTGTTAAGGGCAATTAAAAAATTCAATACGATAAATGGCTCTGCACTTTTCACTATTTACATGTCTTATTACTGCTTAAAATTAGTTAAAATATTAATTCTTTTTATGCCGAAATAGAAATTGGGTCTTTTTTTATAGATAAGGGAGGAGCATTTTAAATTTTACACAGGATATAACCAAATCAAATTGTTTGATGTTTAATTTAGATTAATAACTTAACTTTGATTCTGACAACAAGGATGCATTTAAATATGGCTTTAATAAATTTTCTATTTTTTATTATTACATTGTATTTATTTTTAAACCAGCAAGATTATCAAATTATAATGTAAATTTACATGTACACAATGACATGTATAGAACTGAATTCAATATTTTGCTAAATAAATATGAACATATTAAGAAGATTGGTGATTTTTATTTATTTATTTTTTTTTTTTTTTTTTGCAGCTTTTTAAATTCATGGAAAGCACAAATGTATGCTCACACGCACATATACACAAAACACACGCGCACATAAGAACATCCACAATATTGGAGAATGACTTCTGTGGAGCCTGGTGCGCATTAAGAGTTCAATCTAAGGCCTGTAATAAGTAGTGCTCAAATATTGTAATTTATTCGTGTATATTATATCATATTTCTTTACAATCTGCAGTTCTTTGTTTAATTGAAAATGTTTGCCATAAGTTTTATAATCTGTGTGGCTTTATCTGTCAGTTTTGAAGTGATATAGAGTTTTATTGAATTTAATAATGATGATCGCAAAAATAACTAATATATAATTCGAAGTTTACAGAACATAACAAAAAATTAGACCAGTTTGGAGTTTTTCATGGAATTTTTGAACTCTGAGATACTATTGATAACTGAGCAACACATTTTCACGACTTAAAAAAACCTTTAGAATTATATTGATGTCCGTTTGTCTTGCATTTCCTTATTTGGACGACACGGAAGGAAACGAAAATTGTACGAAATCTGTTAAGTCTGTTAATTAGTTCACGGAAATCTGTTTTAAAGATTAAAAAGTGATTAAAAAATTGTAGCGAATGGATATTTCCGATTCATTAAAAAGGTTTTTTTAAGAGCTTGCAAATCAAAACGTCTTCTGACTTCAAAGCTTAATATTTTAAGGGTTAAGTTCAATTTTGTAGAAAATAATGATACATGAATATTTAATAAAGTTAGTCAGAGCAGGATACATTTCACTAAACATAAAATGTTCTGAGTTGTCGAACAACATCATAGATATCACCGTTTAAACTATACAAATAAAATAAAGCACACAAATGGCAGTTTACCAAATGAATCGTGTAAATAAATAACAGTTTATCAGTTTAATTTCAAAATTAGATTGTGGTCAGATATTAGATTGTCGTCTGATATTGTTTGATAATGGTTTTCCTCGGTTACATCCTCTTTAACCGTTGATTGAGATTTGATGTATTTCCAACATTTCAGACTTCCAAACACCAGAAGAATGAGAGTAGCAAACAGAGAGAGACAAAGCGCACCGGCAGCAAATGTATTGATGTCTGGTTCCGCTATGGAAAAGTTAGACGTTATTAAGTTATGATACTTATTTGTATTTATTTTTAAAATTATTTATATGCCTACGTTTCCTGATAAAAACATATTCCCATATTTAAAAACGTAAACAAATTAAAATTCACATCATCGGAAAAAAGTATTACATGTCATTTTCATATTGATAAGAAAGTTATCTTAGACATTCATATTTGATTTTAATTAGATAGCCTTTAATATTGACATTTTGTGCAAACCATTTTCATGATATTATTTAATGCTTATCAACTTACATGTTTCATCTACACAACCTGTAGAAAAGCTGCAACGTTCACTGGAACAATAACATTGTAGTTCGCATTTCCATCCATAACTTGGATAGACACATAGTCTGCTACAATTAGGTCCCGCGTATCCAATTTTGCACTCTGTAACATTCTCATTACTTTTAATCTTAAAGATTATTTTGATAAAAATTCATAGGTATAGAATTTGTTAACGTTTCTACATTTCAAAATAATTAACAAAATAAATATTGATACCTAGTGATGTTAATCTGTGGATTGATGAGTTTCTTTATTTGAAAATAAGTGCTAATGGCATGCCACCTATCACTTAATTTTGATTTCCTTACTTCTAGAGAAAAATATGAACAAATTGCAAAAAATAGAACCTGTACAGTTTTCTAAATCGCTATTCCATTCGGAACCAGGACAACACCCACCAAAATATCTACAAAAATAATTAAAAACCTGTTGAATAGAGTGACCCACAAAATATGTTGTCTAAGCTTTAGAAACAACTTAAATATTAATAAACCACTTTTTAAAACCTTTCTATCTTTACAAGCATGCTCAAGAGTTCCGTATTATACATGTATTCAAACTGTAACGACACACTAAATTACCTGGAACAGTTTCCATCAGAGAACGTAAAATACACAAAGCTCAGAAGAATTTGAACACATGTTAACACCATGCATCTACATTTCATTTCGTCCGTATGCCTTTAAACAATTTGGCTTTGATATCTGGATTAAAATAAGGAAGATTTTTTTTTCCTTTCTACACCTCAACTAAGTACAATGTTTAAAATTCACAGTCTGAGTGATATGC
>CM035812.1:41291754-41319254 GCA_020458035.1 Magallana ariakensis
TTTATTTTCATTTATACTGGCTTTAGATGAAAGATGAATTTATCTCCCTTATTCAGTTGATTTAGCGTTGATTTAAACGTAAGGGGGAAAAATCTTATAAAAACCTCTCATTTATTGAATAAAAGTAATCTATCAAATCGATTCTAAATATGCAAGGCCGATTGTATAAATAAAAGATTAAATATAATAATATAAGATATTTACCGGCATATGTAAAATTGATATGTGTTTTTAAAACTTAAGATTAATATACTGCATCGTCGGAACCCACGGGTTTTCAATCCGTTACACTGATTTCAAGCAATGTAACGGATGGAAAACCCGTGGGGTCCGACGATGAATCGACTGTAGTTACTCATGATCATTTCCGTTAATTATTGCTTAGACTTTTTACAGACTTTAACACTTTTAAGACAATATTCAAACTTTTCCTGGCCAACGAGACATATATGCACATGGATATATGTATATATACTGGTGTAAGAATTAATATTCGACCAACGCAAAAATTAAATAGTGTAGAAAGTAAAATAAGTTTTCTTAAGAGTTGTACCAAATTTTAGAAGGGTTTACATAGTAAAAAAAATCATTAATTTTCGAAGCGTTCTAGGAAGTTTAAAAACAAAGTTATATATGTGCTGCTCCGCCTCCCCCCCCCCCCCTCAAGTGCTCGAGCTGAATTTTAAAAATTGGCGAACAAAAATCGAAAATTTATATGTGTCGAAAATCAATTTCTGGTGACTCCTTATTTGTTAACGTTCTTCCTAATGTGTTTCACTTTGCAATCTGTGTGTTTATTCGGCCAGTCTGCGTGTTAATTCAATCACCCCGTGCGACCGAAAATCTCGTGTCCCTTTAAGACCGAGAAAATAAGCACCGCCTTCAAATTTACCTGGTCAGTGTAACCCTTGTTAATCAACTAAATCGAGGCCCCAGTTTGGATGTTAGGAAATGATTGGCATTTGTTTACTCGTCCTGTGTATACCATGCCTACCGCTCGCGACGACGGTGCAATAAACGTTTTTCTTTTGATTTGATGCATACCGTGACGATAAATCGCTATCTTTTAGCACTTTAAACAAAAGAAATATTAAAAGATATGAATTAAAAATTTACTCGTACTTGGTTATGTACCACACTAAATGCGCTGATCACCTATAGTCTGTCAAAATCATGTGGTGCCGATTATGTATCCATGAAAGACGTCGTTTATCAATAAAGATGTTTGTGAATAATTGAGAATAAATAATTAAATGAAATCAAATATTGCGTTCACGATTTATATCGTTAGTTATCACATTTCTTTGAGAAATTTCACGAGCTGAAACCGGAAGAGAAACAAGTACAGACAGCTCTGGTGCATGCGCAGCTGGTAGAATTATTGTGCACTTTAATTTCGCAGCTGATCGGAAAAGATTTACAAGCATTGGTTGCAAAGTTGCATTAGTATTTGAGTACGGTGGGTTGATTGTATAATTCACAAAACATCAGGATATATTCTCAGTTAATCCCGACAGAAACTTGTTCAATCAAACGAAAGATTTTGCACATGTCGCACGCGGTTTTTCATGCGTTTATATTCATTTCAACGAAGAACAATTTGTTTTATAAGTACATATAAATACGATATTCTTTTTAAATAAACGGAAAAACTCTTTTGAGAGCACTTTAATACTCCGTGTATATAGACAAGTATACACAAGCGAGCGTGTTTCCCTCGGGGTTTCACACCTCTTTCAATATAGGCTCCACCCCCACCTGAACTTACCTAAGGTAAACTGACCGGTTAAAAACCTCGGCACACAATCCTGGACACAGATAGCCATAAGTAATTTATGGATGCAGATCATCAATTGTTATGTAATTAAAATACACTTGGAAGTGAGCTATCACTGTAGTGGTCAATTGTTGAATATAAGTTTAAAGTTTTAAGTCAAAGAATAATTATTTGTTCTCACGTTTAGAAGTTATGAAATACGTTATTCAATGCAGTCGGTCGCCATAGAAATCATCAGAGTACTGCAAGTGTTGACAGTTTCTTATTTCTTTAAAAGACCTTAGGACATAATTCATTTGACTTACAGACTAGCGACACAGTTGCCTCCCAAAAATGTATGCACTTCTCAAAGTTACAATTAAATGGTATAGATATGACGTCACACAATCTCTTTTGGTTTGGTTTAAATATACAATGTACACAGTGCTCTGAACAAAACGTTGGTTTATGCCTTTCTGTTACTCAAGTAAAAAACTGAACAAAATTGATTACTTTTAGGTTCACACGTCACATGTTAATACATGTATGCATAAATATATGATTTTTAGCAAATAAATGACATTGTATCTATAAAAAAAATTCCAAAATATTATAACTAAAACATGTATATGTGACATGATAGAAATAATTGTAAACCAGAGGTCTCTCTTCCTGTCACACAAAAGTGACAAAAAGGATTTTTGATTCAGTTGGAGTTCTGCCCCCACCCCTGCCAACATTTTCTGAAATTTACATTTAGAAAATTAAATTGTGGGGTACTGACACCCCCACCCCCACACACTTTCTATATGAGCGCTCAAGGCAAAAAAAAAATATTGGGATATTTAAAACAAAATCCTATTTGAAAAAAATGAAGTTAGAGATGCCTCACAACCTCTACCACTGCCGCGGATTATGATTTTGAAGATTTGTGAATTTCTTTTACTTGCTTGTGAAGATTTCATTCAGATAAATATGCTCATTCTTTCAAAAACAATACTGAGGCCTGTATGGCCAAACATTATACGGATAGTTATCCCTACCACTGAGCACCTCAGTCTCCTATACTAATAGCGCACCCTCAGACGGGAGAAGGCATTTATTGTTTATTTACAATTGGTGTTCTTTTCAATCTCTAATTTTAACACTGCACTTTACATAAACTATTCCATGTTTTAGCGGTAGAGGTTTAAGTATGAATATAGGGAATCAAAATGTTTATGAAACATAACACCCTTTTCAATGCATCAGCGCAGTGGATTTTGTGTTTATTACACTATGATATAGGCATACCAGTAGTTTGAATCCTGTCATCAGTTGTACATGCATGTAAACGTATTTATCGATTTTCTGGTTGGAATAATTAAATACATGTACATATAAGAGATGTGTTTTAAGTTATCATAAATTGATATAACCGTGAAATAAGTTAAAAGGAGAGTTTGACTGGTAGGAAAATAATACTTTGAAAGTGAGCCTCGTTTTATGAACTTACTATTATCATATTGACAATCCAGTTTAATGACAGCCCACCCTTTTCTCCTTACACTCAGGTCGGATAGGTATCAATAAGAGGTCACCTTTCTATGACCTTTAAATTTGCATACAATCTAAATATATACCCCTAGCTTATCACAGACATGCCTTTATCTGTTTTATGAGAAGTGTAACTCTTCAATACTATGCAGTCTGGAGGTTGCAGTAATATATAGAAAATAGGCATGAATTAATTTTTCTGTCTCCTTTTGAAGAGTTCAAATTGATTTTCTAAAGCCCTGATTGGTCAGAAGTTAAAGTAGTGTGAAGATGACCTCCTATCAATAACTGTCAGACCCTGACAAGTGTAAGAAGAAGAGGGGTGGTTATAATAAGACTGAATGACAATCCTTTCTTGACTTGCAATCTGATTAAAATTTCTATAGTCGATATACGATGATTTGAAGAAACCCCACTTAAGGTCACCTTCTGGTGAACTTTGCTTTGACCAATGAAATCGTCGGTTCCATTCCTCAGTTACATGATTTGGAAGTTATGCCAATACATTCTTTAGATTCCCTAAGGGCGTCTAATATCAACTTATGCTCCATCTCTTACTTGCTGATACCGAAAGATTCACGAACATGTGGCATCATTTCGTCGTACAACTCCATTTTTGTTTGTAACCCGAAATTACCGTTTCTAACACTTGCTCTGATTGCTAGAATAACTCATGTATATTTAAAAACAAACGTTCAACAGGGGGTGACCTCAAGAGGGGTGTCTTCAGATCCTCTTGTAGCGAAAATAGAAAAACAAGGAGGGGATCAAGGATATGATTTTAATCAGATTGTCTCGACTTGAAGCTGTAACGGAAGACCTTCTCGTTGCTTGCAACGAGCTCGGCTCTAGTTTTATATATTCTTCTAATAGCGTAGCGCAGTGGCTCAGAGGGTTTACTACGAATCTGTACGTCACGAGTTCGAATCCCGCTGGGAGATTTTATACTTTTTAATTCTTCAAATATTTTCAAAAGGTATTTTTTGGTTAAATCTTGAAAAATGTGAAAATTCTAAACCAGTGAAAGTATTCTAATTACATGTATAATGTACTTTAATCCAGATTAATATCAACAGATGTCCCATACCACCTTAATTGTGTCTTTTGTAATTGTTAATCTGTTACCATGGTTATAAAAAAAGCTGTGACAATAATATGTTTCTTCATTTTTGTTTTACAGCGGTTAACTTCATTTGTCAATTTGCTGTTTAGCACCCGTAATATAACCGGCGCATTTCGGATATGGGACATATGAAGTCCGCTCTAAAGACAACCCGGGAAAACTACAGATATTAGTAAAACACTGGAACATTCATATTAAAGACAAAGACTGCAGCGTGGTTTTCTCTGAATTACCAACTGTGTCGATAAGAATTTGGGTGATATGCTCACTTCCTCACTACTTAAATAATTTGTATAACAGATGTACAAATAGTATCCTGATGATAGCAGATTTGCAGATTTAAAAAAGTTAATGTAAAAAAATGAAATAAATATATAAATCATGAAAGCGTATCACAACGCCGAAACACTAAAATAGTGCACAGGTGCTTGATGACAGGACCGACCCACCCCCTCAATCCCCCACCCCCGGAACTTTACTAATTTTTTCCTTTGAATTATCTTTTTATGACATATTTATAATCTAATGTATACAACTATTGCAAAATATTACCTAACACAAACATTTTGAAAAAAAATCATATTCCTCTATATATAGTATAATATATACGATTATAAATATGTCATAAAAAGATAATTCAAAGAAAAAATGAGTAAAGTCCAGGGGGTGGGGGATGAAAGGGGGGGTCCTGTCCTCAAGCACCTGTGAAATAGTGTGGAGACAAGTATTTTGGGGTGCGTGGCGGATTAGAGCCACTTTCTTAAAAGAAATAAAGTATGTGTTAGTAGGGCTTTTGCACCGTTAGATCATTTACGTTTGCGCCCGTTTAGTTTGTAAACAAATTAGGAAGATAACTATCAGTTTTAAATTTTGCCGCTGGGTCTACGACTTTAAAAATTGTCACGTGACTTTGATCATCATCATAACGAAGTTTGCACACCACATAATGAAGTTTGTACATAACATAAAGATGTTTGTACATGGCGTAATGAACAAAAAAGCACATCGCGTAATGATGTTTAAAACACATAATGTAAAGACGGAATCACATCACATAACTAGAAAAGCACACGCCATAATGATAACTGCACACCACATAATGACGAATACACATCTCATAATGCCAAATGTACATCACATAATGCCAAATGCACATCACATAATACCAAATGCACATGCCATAATAATGAATGCACATCACATAATTGAAGGAGTACACCACATAATGATAAAACCACACCACATAATGATAAAAGGACATAACATAACGATTAAAGCACGCTACATAATAATATAAGCACATAACGAATTAAGTTTTGCCATGATAAGACAGTCCAGGCGTTCCATAAATTTACCAAAAAGCCTCGTGGCCATGTACAAGTTAACAAACCTTTGCTAGTGTCCTTTCCGATATATTTCAGTTTATCAAATAAAATATACAACATGACTACTTTAGTCATGTGTATATTTTATTTGATAAAATGAAATATATCGGAAAGGACACTTTGACAACTGTTTGATGACAGGAAATTATTTGTTTACGTCCAAAATCGAGGACTACATGTATATACCTCCGTGATATGACAAAAATATCCACGATATCACTTCTACGACACAAATTTTTTTTTTAAGAACGCCGAGCGTCTGCTTGCTTGTGAGACGCCATTTAGTCTGCAACCTGAGGCGAAGATTTTATCAATGCTCACATGCGATGAAACATAGAGGCGTTGCTAAGGTAATGTGTAAATTAATAGTTCAGTCGCTTCTTTGCTTGTCAATGTAAAACTAATGCATGCAATTTTCCTCAATCACTGAATTGATAGGCAAGTACCAAGGACAGGTCGGCTCTATTCGGGCCCCTAACCCTGGCACTTTCTACCTTCCCTGACAAACTGTCAGTAATGTGGTTTACGACCACCCCTTATCAACAATACCACACAATAAAACAGCTTCGGCTCTATTCGGGCCACTGATCTAATTGTGTGGATCCAGAAGTTTATTACAGGGTTTCTGTAACCTTCTCGAGACTTACGCTGCTAACCCAGAAATGATACCGACGCTCAGCTTCTCTCAATTATATCCACATGGAAGAAGTCCACTGGGTTATTACATTATCAACATTGATTTTACTAAGATCAAATCTTTACACTATCAACTTTCACACCCATTATTTCTTTTACTAGACACACTAAAACTAATTTTTTAAAAGCTTTTACACATACAATGCATTTCTTTAATTTTTTTTCTCATTTGTCTCGAGACATGTGAAGCAAGTGTTCCTCTGTTTGTGTGTTTGCGCTCAAGATTTAATGTTGTAATCATGTCACACAGTGCCTATAGAGTTTGTTAAAAAAACCTATCAAATGTTAAAAATTCAAATAATGAATAAAGTATATTAAGAGAAAATTAAAGTATATTTCAAAATTCATGAAATTAGAAAGACTTCTACATAGATCTAGACAAGCGACAGAAGAGTTAGTAAAGGGGAAATCTGAGGGGAACATTTGCTATATAACATCATGTAAAACCATAATTACGGATTCCGCGGGTCTAAAGGGTGAGAGTAATTGACACCCCCTGGGTAAACTGTGATAATGCAGAATAAGAGAGAGTGTTTTGTCTAGGAAAAAACCCACAAGGCATTATAGTGGTCACAGCAAAGCTAAAACCGGCGATCTTTGGGTTAGTTGCCTCACATTTATAATGATTGCCAAAGAGCCACGTATTTTGTGTTTTTGGCTAGGTACTATATTCAATAAAAATCTCATTATAAACGTCCCTATATTGTGTCCCACTGTGCTGAATTTTTGTGCTTTTAGGATAATTCTGTGTCCAGCACATTGAATGTAGGTATTTTAACACTTGTGGCATGTTATAAGCCAATCCCCTCTTGCCTTACCCCATTTGGTTTTCATTAATTTGGCAATACATCTGCAAATTGTTAAAGACACGTGTAAAATCTGAATGTTCATACAATAATTATTGATTTTTAATTTACAGTATACTCTTTAGCTTTGTCATAGGGAAATATGAAGAACATGTTTTCAATGAACGAAGAACTAGAATTAGAGAGAAAAAAAAAACAAGTCATGTCGTAAATTCTGATTTTTTCATTACATTTACAATGTGACATAAAGAAAGAACAAATAGAGAGATACGACATGTTCAGTTCCAGGGCTACAATTATCAGACAAGAGGGCTAAAGAAGGGATGATGTAGCAAGCTCCGATCTATTAATTGGGACTAAAGGATGGAAAGATGTTTTCAAAACTCCATCAGATGTGCAGAGGCATGCGAAAACAGTAATTGAAGCGCAAAGAGTTGTCCTATGGTAATTACACTAATAAAAAACTATAATGGTTATCTCAACAACTCAAATCATAAGTAGTTAAACAAGTTTGTTCTGTGGAGAGGAACGAATCAGAAATCCTTGACTTTGGAAGATGGATTAAACCGAGTTAAAACATGTCTACAACTGCACACTAAATTTCTTAACATACGTACATTCAAAAATAAAAAACTCATTGATTTTAATTTCTAAGTTACAAAATGGACATGGCTGGGAATACATTCATTTTAATTTTGCTAAAAAGTAATTATTGGAATTACAATTCTTTGTAATATCTTAAATCATGGCCTTTTATATTTAATTAATTTGTAGATTCAATCGGATACTCGAATATGTTAACCCAGTAAGAGTCACAGAATCTAAAATCCTCAATCCGTTTGAAATTACGTTGAGTGGTTCTTTCTTTTACCTTATTAATTTCTTGTACAGATTTTTGCAATTCTTTTTTTTTTATTTTATGAACATTGATATTGTAATTTGTAAATTTCATATGTTTGTAGCTTATGTCTTTCTATTTCGATATCTTAATATCACTTGCTTCGCATGAAATTAATCTGGCTAGCCAGTCAAAATTTGGAACACAAGAATGTTGTAATTTTTACATACACGGAAAAAATGGAATAAAGAAGTATATTCTATCGTGTTCTTGAAAAAATATAAACCGTGGTATACGTTTTGTGTCCTTGTTCATTGTTTTTTATCCTTGTTTATTGTTTTTCGAAAGTTCTAGAGTATTTTGATTAACATCTGTGAAATACAACATCGTTTCCTTGATCTGCTAACAGATGTTTTTTTGCACGTTGTTTAGAATGATTTTCTACAACATTACTAATAAATATAGAGTGCTACATAATATTAATTTTTTTTCAAATAAAATAGTCAAAATTTGTATAACAAAAATGAAATTGGTTACAGTATATATTAATTGCATGAATTTTTGGCTTATTCGTGGGGATGTTATTTTGTGGATGCGTCAATTTTCAGTGAGAATACTTACTCTTTCAAAATTTGTTTTCGTCGATGTAAATTCGTGGGAAAGGGCTACCCACGAATACCACGAAAATTGAGCCACCAAGAATTCTAATGAGTATACAGTATTTGAATATCTACGTTAAGTGCCAGGGGGCCTATTTGGGCCTATGGCAATTTGAAAAAATATACATTAAAAAAAATATTAAATACATTCAGGTTCTGTTTTTCATTATTGATTTTTTAAATTTGTATCAATATACATTGTATGATCTATGTGTTTTGTGAAATACTGCGGATAACGTCATAACGTAAAAAATGACATCATAATAAGAACGTCACTACGTCACACCGCCCCAACTCGTTGTCTGCGTTTTACCATGGCTGGCGTATGGTTTTTGTGAATATATCCCCAGGACTTTTCCGAGAGAACCGGAAAATAATATATGTCCTAATGCGCAACCTGGACCAAAGGAAATGTCCCCTCCATCCTCCCCCACAAGAGCAAGACCAATCTTACTTTTTCCTAGCTACTCTGCCATATAAACCTGGGGTTCGTTTAACAAAACTAACTTATGACTAAGATCTATCTTAAGACCAAAATTTGTTATAAGATCTCATCATAGCTCAAAAAACTGTCATATCTTAGGATAATCTTAAGAAATGTTAAATCGTAAGACAACAAAATACAGGTCTTAAGTCCAACTTTAACATGGCGAGAGCTAATACTTTTGTCCACCACCGAAGGCCGAGTATAATTCGAGTGCGCGCGACTTTCTATTTTCATGCTGCCGTTGGTGCTGATTAAAAAAATTCTTAACTATTGTGTTTTAAATCAAATAAAACACATCAGTCACATCCATGCGTTTTTTTTTAATTTTAAAACATAAATCGGGTTAAAGCTACTACAGACAGCATCGTTCTCTGGTATTGTAAAATATGCAAGAAACCGAGGGAATATGAATAGCTTGAAGGAGACAGTGTGGGGTTTTTTTACTTAGAATTTAGATATTGACAGAACACCAAAAGAAGCATGTATTTTATATTTTTTTCATTCAAAGTTAATTAATGAACGGCAATATATACTGCGATATGCCAAATTAAAATTAAAAGGAATGAGGCACTGAATTTTTTTTTTTATTTCACTTTCCAAGCAACATATTAACTAAATGTAATATTATTTTTGTTTTCAATATCCTTTCATTCACATATGCTCTCTCACTCACATTCAACTGTTTTGTATTGGAAGAGGCTGCTTAAGTTGAAAAAATAACCGAAAAATGATAAAAAAAAATAATAATAAACTAGAGCAAAGCTCGTTGCAAAGCAACGAGTGGGTCTTCCGTTAATGTCGAAAGTAATGCTAGAAGTTCCTGTAAGAAGCAGAGTTCTTAAACCAATAACAAGAGTTACTAAATCAAAAAGAAAAAAAAATCGAATCATTCTTGGTACGACTTAACAAAATCCGAATGATTTTAAGTACGATTTAACAAAAACCATAACGATTTCATGAACGACTTAACAAAAAAATCCGAATGTGTTCAGGTACGACTTACCAATTATTTTTAGGTAAGAGTTAATTTAACTTAGAAATTAACACTACTTTCTTAACCAAGATCGCGGAATCAAAATTTCCGGAAAAATCAATTTTTAAACCCCAATATCTCTGTAATGCATCGTCTGATTTTAAAACGGATTTCAGTGTTAGATGCAGCTTGAAAAACTCTACAAAACACGTATACGTTTTTGATTTGATCAAAAAATTCAATTTTTCAAAAAATTTGATTCACTTCCGGTTTCGACCGGAAGTGGCGGATTTTCATATCCAGCCTTATTACAGAGGTAAATCGATAAGAGTTTTATCACGCAAAATTTCAAGCCTTTATCTCAAAGCGTTTTTTTAAAACACCGCGGACAAAATGACTTTTTTAAAATTTAAAAAATGACGTAACGTAAAAACGAAAGTGACGTTTTCATGGAAACTTTTATAACTTTGAGGTATAATGATTGCACATAATCTCTGAAAGTTTTATTAAAATCGGTTAAAAACTTTTCGAGTTATGAAGCCGAAAAGGAGTCAGAAAAAAAGAAAAAGTATAATAATAATGAAAAGAAACCGAAGAATAACAAGAGGGAAACGGAAGACCATAATAATAAAAAAAACAATAGAATAACAAGAGGGTCTTCCGTTGGAAACGGAAGACCCTAATAATAAAAAGAAACCGAAGAATAACAAGAGGGTCTTCCGTTGGAAACGGAAGACCCTAATAAACCCAAAGAAATAAATAAAACAAAAGCAAAATAATACAAATATAAAGAACCAAAATAAAGGAAAAAAAATACCCAAGGTAAGAATAAAGGAGGAAAAAAGGGAGACAGATGAAAGCACGTAAATAAATAATTAATAAACAGAAAATTAATTAAGACAAATAACACAACTATGATTGAATAATAGTGTCAAAGATAGATAACCAGGGTTGCCAGGTATTGACAAATTTACCCATTTTAAAATTCTTACAAGCAATATATTTTTCAACCTTGTATTTGTTGAATAAATAAAATTAAAGACCAGAAAGGCATGGTAGTTTGCCTTGTTTTAAACAAATAAACAAATATTGCTTTGAACATAGAATATAACTAAATTAATAACTTTGTTGTTTTTAGACAATGGAAGTTCACCTAACAAGATATTAACTACATTAAAACCAATTCTTCAGGAAGTAGCATGATAAATATGCAAGCTCAGGTTGCTCCATATTTTGCATACTTTTTCACAGTTTATGAAGACATGCTGAATAGTTTCAACTTCATGTTTACAAAATGAGCAACAGTCAGAGGACACCACATTAATTTTTTAAGTAATAATTTACAGGTAGAATTCTATGAAGTAATCTAAATTGTAACCATTGTAGCTGAGTGTCTTTGGTTGTCTTAAAGCATACATTAAAAGCATCATTAACACATATTTAAGCTCCATATCGAACTAACTCCGATTCCCACTTGGGTATGGAAGTAGGAATTACATTACACGAGTTTAAGTGCCTATACATTACATTAGTACATTCATTATGCAACAACAAAGCTTTATAATATATTGGAATAAATGGAGTGATAAACACATTGTATGAATTTTTGGTAAGAATAGATTTAAGATATTTTGATATGGCACTTACTACACTATTATACTGCATAATACAAACATTCATATAAAATTTATGTTGAAAAATATCATGCGGTAAAAGATTTCCATCCACGTCAAAAAAATCACTGACTATTTTGACACCCTTTTCATACCAACTTTTTATAAATATTGTTCTCATACCCACTTTAATATTTGTATTATACCAAACAGGAATACTAGGGAAATTTTCTTTGAAAAAACTCAAAAGATTTTATAACACAGAGAAATGAATTAAAAACATCTTGCCAAAAAACATTATTTTTTGGAATTACACATTCAGATATGAATGCATCACCAAAATCAAGTAATTTGTGAACAATTTGTACACCATTAATAGCTTCAAAAATATCTATCCATGATTTTTTTTTACCTTTAATCAACCTTTTTAGCCATGAGCATTTCAATGACATAATACATTTTTTCATTTCTATCATTTTTAACCCTCCCTGTTGATAGTCTTGAGTTATAACTGAACGCTTAATTTTGTCACACTTTGCATTCCAGACAAATTCAAAAATGTCTTTATTGAGAGATAAAATTGTCTCCCTTCTGGGTGCTGGCAATGCTATAAATGATTTATTTTTGGAATGATCAAAAACTTTACAACAGTCACACGACCAATTGGTGTTAGAATTGTTCTTTTCCAGTGTTGTATCATACTTTTTATTTTTGGAATCTGTACAGAGTAGTTAAAGTCAGTTATTTGTTCTAAATCGACAGAAAAATGAATATCCAATAAGTTAAATGTCGTTGAACCCCAATCAAGTTTCCATCTAGAGTGATGAAAAACCTGATTTGAAAATTTTTTCGATCCTATCCAAATTATTTTTGTTTTAGAGCTATTTACTTTAAGCCCGGAAATTTTTGAAAAAAATTCTAAAGTATCAAACGATGTAAATAGTGAATTAGGTGAGCCGTCAAGAATTAAAGATGTATCATCTGCATATTGACTTATTTTATGTTCCCTACCATCACAATGCCCTTAATATCATTATTTTGCTTTATTAAAGTTGATAAAATCTCGGCACAGAGAAGAAATAAATAAGGTGCAACAGGGTCTCCTTGTCTACATCCCCTCTCAACTGAAAGTTGTTCTGATATAAAACCACTTTGCAAAACCGCAGCCTTGAAATTTGTATTAAGTATCTTAACCCATTGAATAATGTATTCACCAAACAAAAAATCTCAAGACTTTGTAAATAAAAGACCAAGATATTGAATCGAAGGCTTTTTCAAAATCTATTAACACTAATAGTCCTGGTATTTTCTTAACTTCAGTAAAATGCATTAAATCATATATAAATCTGGTATTTTCTCCAATGTATCTTCCTTTAATGAAACCTGACTGAGTGTCAGAAATAAGATAATCTAAAGTAGATTTAATTCTTGAACTAAGACAACCTGAAATAATTTTATATATATATGTTCAAAAGTGTAATGGGTCGCCAGTTTTTTAAAAATTGTCTAGGTTTATCTCCCTTTGGCAAACATGATATAATTCCTAAACGTTGAGAAATAGGAAGTTCTTTTTTGGAGAAAATACAATTTATTGACTTTACAATATATTGCTTTAGGTCAACCCAAAAGAATTTTAAAAACTCCACAGTATAACCATCGCTACCTGGGGATTTATTGTTTTTCATGTTTTTTAAGACTTCATAGATTTCATTTTCAGATATATTTCTGTTCAGGGATTCTAAAAGACATTCATCTAATTTTGGAACATGGGTTTGAATAATATCTTCAAGGTCTAGGTCCAAAAGTTCCGAGTCATTTTCTGCATACAGATTTTTGTAAAAAGTTTTAACCTCATTAAGAATTTCTGCCTGGTCATAGATCAGACCACTTCCTTCTAGTTCTATTTTTTTTTATTGTTTTATTAATGTAATTTCGATTTTCCAAGCTACAGGAATATCTGGTAGGCTTTTCTCATTCCTCAACCCATCTAGCTTTACCTCGTATCATATGTCCTACCATCTTTTCTTTCCTTATGTTTTCTAGTAATAATCTCTTCTCTTCAATTACATGTAAATTAATATTTTCTTCTGCTTCTAATTTCTTTTTCTTCAAGTAATGATTTTTCTTTATTTTCTCTTTCCTTTTTCTTAAAAGTGGAAAATGAAATAGTAATACCCCTAATTTCCATGAGTAGAACATCTAAAAATAAACTTTCATCTATATCCTCAGTGTCTCTTACCAGGTATTGTTTGCTAACGTTTTGTATTGTTTCTTTAACCTTTTGTACATAGTTCATGTCTGAAAGTAGACTATTATTGAATTTCCACAATCCACGCCCCCTTTTAAAGGTATTGAATTTTAATTCTGCAATAACAATGGAGTGATCCGATCTATAACCAGGTTTAATCAAGTAAGATTCCATAGAATTGGACAGACTTTCAGATATCAAAATATAATCTAAACGCCCTTGTTTTAAAGGTGTTTTTTTACGCCAAGTATATACCCTTTTATCAGGGTTTAAAATTCTAAAGTAATCCAAAAGATGTAAGTCATCCATAACTTCTAATATTTTTTCCCTTGCTTTTGGGTTATTAACTGAATAGTAAGTAATTCATTGTATCAATAAAAGGATTCAGTGCAAGATTAAAATCTCCCGCAAGTACATAAAAATCATTGTCATATTCCAAAACAGTTTCCCGTACATACTCATAAAACTCAGGACTATCAGTGCTCGGACCATAAATGTTCATAAGAGTAACCCTATTATCTTCTATAGTTAGGTCTAGTGCAATTAAGTTCCCCCCCCCCCCTCGTCTCTCTTTACTTCATGAACTTTATATTCAAAATTGTTGTTAAAAAAAATAGAGACACCTCTTGCGTTTGATCTATATGAGTTAAAAAAACATTTATAGCCCCACATTGCTTCAAAAAGTGGTTCAGATTCGGGAATAAAGTGTGTATCTTGAAAACATATAATAGAATAACCTTTTGAATTATAAAAATTCAGAACATCTTGGCGTTTTGACATTGTTGCCAACCCTTGATAGTTAACGGTAGCTATTTTTATAGAGTCACCCATTATCAAAGATGAAAATATAAATACAAACCAAAATGAAAAGATTAAAATTTTGAAAACAATATACGCAGCCACTAACCAATACTAGATGCCTCCAGATAACACATAATTTAATTGTAAGGAAAAAACACTCTCGCTCACTCTCACTTAACTTCCATGCACGTAAACAAACACAAAACATTGAACCCGAACGTCAAAATGTTCAATCCCGATCCCGAGGTCAATATCTTACAGTTATTCCGCATTCAAAAATGTAAAGTTAGCGCCGGTGCTTGAGTTTCTCACTGACATTATCTAGGATGTCGAATTTATGTCTCTTGCCGTTATTATCGAGAGCGAACACCTCACCGTTGAAATGCCATGCTGAGTGGATCCTGGGGTCATCTTTGAGGTCGCGAATAAGTTTAGCGTTCATCCTCAGCTATGTTAAGGGCGTCCATAAAATAATAGCGGTATTTATCACATAAAATATTAGCCTTTGAATAATCTTGATATTATATTCCAAAAAATTGTTACACAAAGTAATTTTTTATCAATACACATATTAGATAATTCGCTATCGCATGAGCAATTTTTGAGTCTCTTGGGAATACCCTGTCACGTGATACTGCTAAAAATAGATGAACCAGGAATACTACGAAAAAATGCATAGTGCAAGGGCTTAACATTAACAAATATAATTATTTTTGTTTCTAACTTGTAAAATGAACATCTAAAATTTCGAAAAGTGCTGGGAGCTTGAAATATTCAAGTAAGAACAATTATTAAATTCAATATAAACAGTGGATGAACAGAAATTTGCAGGGAGTTCCCACAATTAATGCTTATTTATGTGAAATGCGTAACGATTTCATGTAGCTCCCAGCACTTTTTGATATAATTGGGATATAATGGTAACACATGTAAAATTTCAATATATTTGATAAAGTGTATGCCCTTGCACTACTGCATTTTATCTGACCCATTTCACTTTCGGCGTCATTTGCGTGAAATTCAAACGCAACACTGACTAAGATCATGATTTTAAATTTCGTTCATAAAATAATTACACGCTGTGAATTTCATTAAAATAATGTTAGAATTTTGTCTTGTTCACACCAGTCATCATTACCAAATTGTTGAAATTGGAAAAATTAATTCATCTGTTGCCCTCACCAATAACTATTGATATAAGGGTGGTGGGGGGGGGCGGTGGTTTAAGTGTAAGTTTGTAAATTACACATTTATGTTTTATAATGGTTTATGTTACTCTGCTGCTAAATAAATAAGAAATACCTATAATATATGACCAGGGTTACTTGTAATTATAGTTAATATTTTTTGTAATAATTAAAGAAATCAACAAAAATCAATCTTTATCTAGAATTTATTATTATAATCAACTTGACAAATTCAATGTACTATATAGAGATTGCTTTTCGATCTGTAACAAACTGTTCAACAAAACTAGTGTTTTCTGATTTTCAGTATTATTCAGTCATGATGTGGAATCTATGGCAATTGACCATATTCTTTCACACTACATGTACTTCTCCTCTTGTCTTTTTGATGTACATTGTAAGAAGGCAGTGCAGTTGATAAGAAAACCAATGCCTGAAATTATGAATATTTATCAATTTCAAATCTAATTCAATAGATATCAATGAAAGATATTATGATAGGTTACAATATAGTAATATGATTTTAAAAAACCCAGACCAAATATACATGAAGTTAGTGGGTAAAAGAAATATTTATAGAGTACCTACTTTTTTATCAACACCCCAACAAAGTGTCTCCAGTGGACCATTTACTGCTTTATTAACCCTGAAATTGAATAATGTGTTATAATTAATATTCTAACAGGCTTAATCAAATGTTTATTTTTTAAAATGTGTGGAAAATCAGTTCAACACTGAAATTTTGTTTCTTCAAACATGTAATCTTCCTGATAAAAAAGGCTAAATGAAATAACACATTTCGATTTACATAAACAACAATACAATCTTGTCTATATTCAATCCAGATTCTCACAGTAATCTTTGTAGTGGTAATACAGTGTTTGGACTTTCCATTGTTTACATTTTCTTTGAACACGGAGGAAATGCGAGCTAATGTTATTGCGATATAAGAGACCAGTAAAAAGCTACAATGAGCCTCAATACTCTTAATGATCAAAATTAGCGAATCGCGGAACATTTCTTTTGCCTGATCGAGTCACCAAACTGATGTTTAAACACAATATTACATGAAAAACAAATGTAAACAAGTAAACAAAATCGAAGCCGAGGAATTTCCCTTCGTTTCTGTTTCATCCTACAGTATTAGACAATATAAAACAATATCTAGGGAAAATACAGATAAATCCTACCTTGTTCAGTTGAATCCTCTACCGATTTCCGTCTAGGCTGGTTGTAAATGGATTAAATTCTCAGATATATCACTAAAGTCCACATGTCTATTCTGATCACAGCTGCAAGCGCCGATGTGACGTAGTCAACCTCGACACGTCATCAGACGACTTAGGAATTTCATAATTTCGCAAGATATAAAGAATAGTTGAAGTTTTTATTTCATTACATCTTTCTTGATACAATCAAACCCAATAATTAATCATATTTATTTTGGTAGATGTTTGTTAATTACCGAAATACAATATCTCGTAAAATCTCATGAATAAGGGGCGGGGCATATGCAAATTTTCCTAAATAACACGTGCTAGAATTCTGATACCTTCCTTAACATAGCTGAGTCGGGGTTAAATGATCAAACATGATAAAATGTTTTTGACCTTGTCCTGCGAACGGTTCTTTATCACTTTGACCTTCGTTTCAGTGTCGCGGAATTTCGCTATCACTGGCCTTGGACCGTCCCTCCTGGGACCCGATGGATCGCGATGACGTCTGTAGGTGCGAAATCGATGTTAGCAGTAGCATAAGTCATCTCGCAGGTTTTCGGCCTGCTTTTCTTCCCATTTAAGAAATTTAATATTATTTTTCTGTGAATACTGTTGGTTCTGGTTAGCCAACGTAAGTGCGTTCTCAGATGTATATTGAATGTGCTTCAGACTGTCCATCATGCTTCTCATCTCTCGTGCCTGGTTGCTGAACTTTCCCGAAGATTTTCTAAGTCAAGATTGAAGCCGTCCGAAATATCTTTAACCTGGTTCTCATATTCCTTTGTTTTGGTTTCAATTTTTTGTTCGAATTCATCTTTAACTGCTGTTTTTATCTCAAGTGTAGTTTTTTCTTTGATTTCTTTAAGCAATGAATTTTTAACGTCTGTTATAATCTCTTCTTTGATATCTTTTTTCATTTCTTCTAAGATCGAAATTATCATAGCCTTCATTTCTGACTTTTTAACCATGTTTTCTCTGATATCGGACAGGCTATCGTGAATAGATTTCAAGTCAATAGAAATACCTGACACACCTGGCGAGGCCCCCAACGGGGAGTCGATGTCCGAGCTGTCTGCTCTCTTCGGTTTTTTTTTTTTTTTTGGTGCTGTTTTACCTGATACTAATGCATTTCTAATAGAGTCCGGAACCTTTTGAAGACTTAATTGCACCAGTTTTTTCTCTGGCGTTTTCTTTGGATTTTCTAGTTGTTTCTTCTCGGTCCTTTTATCAGTCTTTTGTTTGTCCGCCATTTGAACGAATACTCACAACAGGTAAACAAAGTTGAATCCAAATATTCCGAAAATCCACGAAGAAAAACAGTTGATCACAAATAAACAGAGCTAATGCAAAGCAAAGGTTGCACCATAATTGCAAATATTACCAAAACCAGCTTAAACGTCAGAATTAGAACATAATTCGAAAAAAATATTGCGGACCGTTTTCTACCCGTGTTCTACTCCATCACGTGACCGGAATCATCAGGCACTGAAAAAATTACTTTGATATGATCCCAGAACAAAATTTTAGCCAGATGATCAACATTTAAAAAAATTCCATCTGGTGACTTTTTACAGTAGTTTTCATGCATTTAAAAAAACAAAATTGAATCCTTGGACAGAAAAACAAGAACTGCATGTAATAACTTATTTGGAGATAATGGTGATGCTTCATCGACCGTGTTCGAGATTAAGACTTCAGTACACCCCCTTCCCCTCCCCTCCTATTGATACCTTTTTCGTATTTCCTGTCTCCTTCTTCAGAGCATTTCCAACAGAGACATTCTTTGTTGAAACTAAATTTCAACCGCGTCTGTTAAATTGGACACAGCACATCGTAGACATTTTCACATGGATGGTTCTGACCGCACGGACTTTCAAGTCCTTACCCGTTTTATGGTCACAAACAGCATCTATTATGTGTACAGGCGCAAAAATAGCGGTAAACGAAAGAAAGATTTCTAGGAGTGTAATATACTTTATGAAAATACTTTTTATTCTTTCAGTTGTATGCATAATTTTAGTATATAAAATATATCAATGTTTCAATCATAAAATTTGATCATTATTATATTTTATACAGCTCAGTTGGTCAAGCGGATTTAAAAGAAAAAACCTGGAAGACCACAAGTTGGTAAAAAACTCCTTAGCTTGAATCGAGATATAGAATCGTAAATGTTTTGCAGTTCATAAATGTTATATTTCATCGTATGGTGATGAGCTATGTATTTTCCTAGGTCTATATTGTTTTTAATTCTTTGAATATTAAAACTATAATGTAAATCACAATCGTAGTTGTATCTATAAATAAGATAAGATATTAGAGAACATAAAGAACAAAATTATACATCTTTTCCGAGAGTTCAAACGTTAACAACTGACGATCGTGATTGTCAATATTACACGTATGATGTGGTAAAGTTTCTACTTTGTATGGAATAAAATTTAAAAATTAATATATTAGTAGTTACCTGTCCGAAAAAAGGAAGATTTTAAAACATAAGATAATTTAAAGCTACATAGTCCGATTTCTTTAGCTATTAGAGTATCAAATATTTTTCCATACAAACCAATTATATTAGAAAGTTGCCTATTTACACAAGCAAAATCCGTCTTCTTTCAAAGTTTGAAATATCCAAAGTAGATGAAAATAATATCTGTATGGGAACAAAAAAAAAAACAAAACAAAACAAACAAACAAACCAAATCCATCTTGGGAAAAGTGAAAGATCAGTACAGTTTTCGAATATTTAAAGTAAAGTTGATAGAGAATACGGTTACCAAAGTAACCATGCTTGGGAAACCTATCCGGATTTACCCCAATTTTAGGTAAATCGCTTTTAATTAGTTGAAATATGCCTTATTTTGATGATTTGGTGAAATGTTTTAACAATAATTAATATAGAACCGTATTCTCTGTCAACTTTACTTAAAATATTCGAAAACTGTATTAATCTTTCACCTGTGCCAAGCAGTTTTTACATGCATTCAAATTCCTTTATTCAGTATCAGGGAGATTCTCCAAACCACTTATTTATAAATAGCCGTTTACTTTGAATGAAGCTTTAAATCTACAAATTATTTAATACTGATTATTAATATGAATAAATTCTGTACATCTAGCATAAACGACAGCATATATGTAAAGGAAATAAGCGGTTTTATTACAGTTTCAATAGAATTAACATTTAACGTTACGATACATTCCCTGAGATCTATCGAAAAGAATGCAGATCGTGACGTCAAAGTTGATTATGACGTCATATTGTATGAAGTACAGACAAGTGACTTTCTACATATCGCTTCGGGAAGCCTTAATTAACATACCCGCGCTGTGGATAAAGGCCGAGGGTATCCGTGTTCGCATAACGTAGTGATGTTTAGACATAAAGTAATGAAGCGTGTACATCATGGAATAGAGAATTGACCTACGGCGAAGACTTATTCACATCACGTTATTAAGTTTAGACATAACGTAATAAACTTATGAAATCAAGTTATAAAGTGTTGACATAATAAAACGATGTATTTACACCATGTAATAAAGTGTTGTCTTGATAAAATATAAAAATATATTGATATCATGTAATAAAACATTGTCATAATGTAAGGATAGATTTGCATTAAGTTATGCAGTATTGACATAATATAAGAATACATTTGCCCCATGCAATACAGTGTCGACATAATGCCATTATGTATTGACCTTGATTTCTACAATATTGGCGTAATGCAAGGATAAATTTACATCAAGTTATAAAATGTTGGCATAATGTAAGGCTGATTTTACATCACAACGTAAACAGTTGACATCATGTAAAGACATGTTTACTTCACGTGATGTGCTTTTGACATCACGTAATAAAGATTTGACCAAGTGTAAAGATATATTCACACCACGTAATGGACTTTAACATTATGTAATGATAATTTGACATAGTGTATCTATAGTTTTTTGCTATAAGGCAGCGATGGCGTTCCATACTTCACCATCATGCAATAAATTGTTTACTATACCGAAAACACTGTGCCGGATAATTATAACAGTGCTAAGGTGGCATTTGTGCACCCGCTTAAGATGCCGTTTCATAAAAAATCCATATATAACATATGATAGACCATTGTCAAGAGAGTATATAGCAACTTTTGTTATACGTGTGTCTCACCTGACTGGTGAGATATTTACCTTTAAAAACAATATCCTATAAGAAAACAATAATGCCCATAGGAAAAATAACTTTCCTACAGGAATTATAAAAAATCCTGTAGGTATTCCCCTGTAGGAATTTATTCTTAAAAGGTGAATATCTCACCTGGTAGGTGAGATACAACAATCTCACTATGACAGAAATAATTGTGAAATCGATTCTTTCGGTTTTTTGCTATTCCCCTTTACATATTTTTAGAGGATCTAGTGAATATGTACCTGCAAAGGCAACAAAATGGTCCGTAGCAAGTGGTTTAAAGTTATAAATCTTTAATATAACACCTTGAACGTTTTCCTTTAAATTTTATTTGTTTAATATACCCATGCATACACTTACAAACGAATGAAATTTATGTTTAAAAATATTTTGCTCATATTTGCTCCATAACGTTTTAGTTTAAAATATTTTTTAAATATATACATACAGAACAAAAGTTGTGCAAAGGGGCTTTCATTTTTACTATTCAAAAACTGGTCCCTTAAATTAGGAATCTAGAGCCCTTTAAAGTCTTTATAACTCGAAAACGGTAAACATATCGATATAGGCATCACTGAAAGAATTGTTGTTTGTGATCTTATTAATCTCATAAAACTGTCTTTGTGTTAGGGTATTGCGAAATATGTAAATATTATATTTTACCTTCTCTCCAATGGAAATTTTTTAAAAAGGGGTGGGGGTACAATATTTCACGGCCATTATATTCTTATTCACCAGTTCTAATGTGTCCAGCTCGGTTTACTTTGGGTTTACTCTGGGTCTACTCTAGTAAACCCAAATTAAACCCAGAGTAAACCCAGAAAGTAAACCCAGGGTTTAGTTGGGGTTTACTCTCTGTTAGGTTGGGTCTGATTGGTACTGTAAACCATTTATAAATTTAAAACTCAAAAACGCATATGTAGGACTGGTTCGCTTTCGTCTATGCAACAGACTTCATTTTTTAAATGAAATTTTAGAACAAGTACATTTACTATCTTCTGGTTTCATAATCAACATTCTACAATATAAACAATAAAATGCAACATTATATCATAATTGGACGGTGTATCATTAGAGGTTGCTTCAGAGCTGAGATCTGTACCGAGTTCCCATTTCAAAAGGTGTTTTTTTTTATATATATAGATTTTTATAAATACATCATTCGGTGGCTAAACTACATGTATTCATTAAAAATAAAAATTCTAAATGAAAGCCTAAATTTGATTTATAAATGTCCCTCAAGTGCGTCTGGTTTAAAAACCAAATAAAAATAAACAATCAACGGGGATTTAATATTTTAAACGACATAAATAAACCCGAAAATGTTGAAAAGTTGCATGAGGTGATCTGGGAACTACTGAATGGCTAAACAGTGTTGAATTTTCCCTTATGTAAATCCCCGTAAGACATTTATTCTTAATTTACCCATCTTTGACGGTTAATAAAGATTTCAACTGATCTTTACTGATATGTATGTGCATTAACAAGGAAAATCTACGACAACAAGTGACGGATACGGGAACTTTGGACATACTGTAGTTTATTATTGGGCGAATTGTATCTAATTCCTTATACGTTTAGACCACCGGTCGAATCGTAAACCTTATCAAACAACATAAACAAGGTTGTAAAATTTACTAGTTTGTGATGCATTTATATAGATGAAGGCTGTATTTTCATAAGCACATAGAAGAAAGTGGTCGAAAAAGGTCGCTGCTAGATATCGTAAATAATTATGTCAAAACCGGATTGGATATAATTAGATTAAAATCCAATTAATTACATGTAAATTAAGTGATTTCATTGCTTATAATTTACGTACTCAGACCCGGACCCGAAAGTAAACAACACTTCCTTATCGAGAAAAAAATTCTAAATTAGTTGAAATTTAAAGGTAAGTCATACATAAAGATAACGCCACTGCAGAAAAATGCTCTGGATTAATTAATCAGGTAAGTTTCAGAGACGATTCATAATTGTATATAAGTAATAATTAAAGGGAATCGTAGATAGGTGATTATTGTATTACAGACCTACCCCCCAGTTTCTTTTTTTTATGTATGAATTAGTCTGGCAGACGCAAAACACTTGTCGATCCGCAATTATGATGATTTTTTTTATCCATTTAATGATATAAAACAACTGACAAATATTTCTATACTTCACAACTTTGATTGAATGATATATTTAGTGAAAATGTTTATTTTATCAACTATATCATTTATTTTTAACACGGACAACGAATAAAAAATGCTGGTCAACTTAAAGGGTTTCGATATATTTCTTTTACAGCTAGAAACATTTTCGTAATGTTTCATAGGACAGCAAGCAATGCTTTTATTTTGTTGGTTCTCCTAATTAGCATATGGACAAGATCGTCTCTTTGTGTAAAGGTAATTCCTCAGAACTCATTAACATATATAAGTAAGAATTTTATCATAATGGACATATACATATATGTACCATGCATAATCATGCATGTTTCAAAAAACTGAAAAGTTGTATTCTCCCCAGTTTCATATATAGTTAGACGCATGTATTAAAATAAAAATGTGAATTATTTTTATAACAGGAATTAAGTTCTCAGGAGAATGAATCAAACATCCATGAAAAAGTCAAAGTAGTCAAACAATGCCCGTATACAAAGAACGGGTGGATCAAAGCAGCTGAACAGAAAAATTGTACAGGTTACTCTTCAAACCAGCCAAGCAAACCATATGTATACCACTGTGTCATCAACGAATGGGCCAACGCAACACTGGAAGTTTGTGCCGTAAAAATACTCGTTATCTGTAAGTCGATGCATCAATTTGGCATTAACCATGTTTTGTGTATTATATCAGAATTGACCAAAATCTTCTTAGCTAGTATACATGCAATCAAAGTCGATGCTACATTCTTTGTCTAATAAGTTCAATTATTCTTAAGTGTGGCATCAAATATATATAGTCACGAACACTACTGCAATGACGATAGGAAAGTCTAACTTTAAGATGAAATATGACCGATTAAACTTACACTTGGACTTTTTCATTGTAATTCAACTTTTAAATACATAGTTTAATATATATATATATAAAAAAAATATAAAGTACTAGTAATAAAAAGTACAGATGATATTGTCATATAAATTCTAAATTGGGAGGATAAAAAATTAAATAAAATATTACTTTATACACATGATTTTCTTATGTGTATTGCGCATTTTAACTGCTTACAAATATTGATGTTTTAGTTTTTAAAGGAAGGTAATTTTAAATTCCGTTATAGTTGGAAAATGCCCTGAATACAACATTGGAGCTAGAAGAATTCTAGGCAGTGACATGAGATCGTGTAACATATCTCATCCCTCATGTCCATCCGTGTACAACTCTACAGATGCTTATAAGTGTAAGTAGAAAACAAAGAATTGTTCTTTCAGCATTGGTTCTACGCCTTATATTTCGTTGTAAATAAGTAAAATATGGACATGTTTTCATTAGTCTAAGAAACCACGCACTTTCTTAAACTATGTAATGCACAGTTGCTAAATGTATGATACTGAAATTTTTTTAAAATTAATTCTTCATAATTTTTATCTTCTACAAAAGCAAATTAAACATATCACATAGTATTATTTTAATTCATAATTTGATTGATTATGGATAAGAAAAAAGTACATTAATTTTGCATGTTAACTCAGTCTTGTTTTATTTTCAGATAAAAGTTGTTATAATTTGTCGACCGATTGGGAAAATAAACAAAATAGGTATAGTGAATCAAAATCGACACAACCACTGTCGATTTTACAAAACAATCCAGTTGAAGATAGTAGCGAAAGTTGGAGAATGATTTTACCTCTTTCAGTGTAAGTGTGAAAGTTTAAAGGCAAGTTCTGTTAAAATGAAGCAACATGCTAACAGTACAATGAATGTATGTAGACAACGTGTGGGCATTGAAATGGATGATCGATTCATACCTATTTATGTGGCTGTATAACCCTTACGTTTGATTTTATTCAAACGTTTTTGAAAATCGTTGTACACAAGTTGTATGAAGTCCATCTATACAGTTAAATTGTGTAGTATATTTTTGTCTTAAATTAAATCATGTTATACTGTAAATCTCGCGTTTAAGATAACTTTTCAAGAAAAACAAAATGTTTTTAATGAATTTTGCACCTTGTGACTGAAGGCCAAGATATGTTCCTTTCATTCAATTTGTTTGTTATCGTGTACAATACGGGCACAGTGAATCGAAGAATTTCTCACGATATATAATTGTTATTAGAATAACTTAATGCAATGATGGTGCCTTCTGCTAAATATCATCAAATTCGTTTACAAAAAAAATGTCCTTCCTTACTGTTATCAGCAAACTGCATCTTTGTCGATGCCTTCCATAACATTAAACTCATGAAATGTCTCTGTAACACATAGAAAAAAATGATTAAAGGTAAAATTTTATCTAGTGTTTTGACGTTTTCAACTTGCCATGCCTTTTTCCAAAAGCTTGCATCTTATTCGGACACAACTGTACATAGTTAGCAAATGCTTTATATTATATTTTTCTTTTAGACGAACGGAATCTTGCTTTCAACGTCTATATTATTCCAGTATTTCTTTATTGGCATGGTAAGATTGATTACGAGATGCACAAATTTATTTTCACTGCTGTTGTCCAATTTGCTTTTCAACCTGATCTTGAAACATTCAAAATAGTTTTCCCTCATTTCATGCCGTTTTACGATAATTAAAGAGGCTGGTCATAAAACTGATACAAATACCAATAAATGACAAGACACCGTGTGTAGGTATAAATACAAAGGTGAATATTTATATAATTTACACAGAGAAGAACACAACACAACATTTGAAAATAAGATCCGGCATTTTGTTTCATATAAGTATGACGATTAAATTAATATTTCATCAAATATTTTTAAAACCAGCATTATTAAATTAATTTAATTTTATTCTGTTCATAAATTTCAAACGTTTTTTTCCCATTTGATATGTTAAGTTTCTAATTAATCAAATTGTAACCGTTGGTTAAAAATTTAATCTTCATTCAGTTATAATTCGAGATTTCCATGTTTTTTCTTCTTAAATCTACTTACAGAGGAGTAGTAGTATGTATTGTGCTGGTGATTTCCCTTTTGGTTTTTGTCATATACCGCCGAGGAAAAACATATTCAGGTTCACAACCAGGTACGTGTATTACCATACCTCATATGGCTCAGCGCAATAACCCTAACGTTTCTAGCATGTAGATATGAGCATGCATTATAATGGTTGGGTTTTACAGGTGATTCCGAAGAAGGATCAACACTTGTGAACGATGTGCACAATTCAAGTTTGAAATGAGGTAACTGTCTCGCAAATGTTTTATTTGAATACTTAACTGCCACATTTTTTAAGAAAAATTATTATGCTTTATTGTAACTTCATTAAAATATTCTTTGAAAAAGGTATTTGTTACTTATATCACCTTTGCTTTTGTTTAGGATGCAAAAATATACATGGTGTGAGCTAGAAATACAAACTTGGTGAAGGTTAAACGGCTCGTTCTCAATCAAAACTGATTCATCATATTGAAAAGGGAATCGTCTATTTATTATCATTCTGTGTTAAATATCAATGTTTATCACAATATTTATTATGTTTGCATTATACTATTCATTACTGATACAAGAAACCGCAAGTATATGATACTTTAATTGTCTTTTATGTGTTTTATCATTTGAAGTTAGACCTTCATGTTTATCTATTGGTATATTTGATAGAACACTTTGCCAATTCATTTCATTGATTTGCGATATTCTTTAAAGATAAGGTGCTTGTTATATATGCATTGTCAATAAAAAAAACACCCCACCAATACAAAGATATTGGAATAGCTTAGTCTTCTTACCAAATTGCTTCCTGTATCTAAATTTAAATACAGGTGGGAATTATATTGGGGAATCACTCATTAAATAAACCAACGTGTACCTGTTAACATATCGTTTGTTATG